>NTHP01000820.1:16850-79499 GCA_003416845.1 Oplegnathus fasciatus | reverse complement strand
CCCCCCCCCCAGCGCGGCAGTTTATATCTTTGTACATTTATTGTATGGCAGCTATGCACACTAAGGATACAACGCATTGCGTCATGCATGGACATTTATTATCAGGATGGGAGGTTTTTCTGTGTTTTGTTGTTTCCTGGTTGTGTTTTTATTGATTGAAATAAATTAAAAAAACTTTCTTAAGACCATTTGTTCTAAATACTGTAGGTATCTGTGAATGTTGTAAATTCCTCCAGGTAATGTCATAACAACACAGTATTGTTTTAATCCTTATTTTTTACTTTTTTTCTTGTCATTTGTTAAAGGTGTTATAATGTGATGGAAACAAGCACTGATATATATTTGTTTATGTTTGACTTGGATGGATGTTTTATTATATTTTCAGACATTATATTATCCAAATATAATAACACCCAGTGGTTTCAAACAGGAGGGAGCAAAGAGTGGGCCAATTTATAGAAAAAAGGAGAATTAACCTTGAGAACAGTTGTCCTTTTAGTGTCTGCTGAAGATAAGACGACTGCAGACGAGACACCCCCAAGGACCTGACCTTAATACTTAAAATGTACTTTTCAGGCGACTATTAGCAACAGTTTGACAGCACACGCTCTCATCCTTCCCTTCTTTCTACATTTTACACTGCAGTGATCTAAAAAAATTAAGTGCACAGTGAAATACAGTCACCCAGAACAGAACTGTGTCTCTACTACTACTATTGTGCCTCTGAGCTACATACCCTGCAATATTGAGCCACACATGCAATACATCAACATATTTTTAAAATTAATGATACAGTTTATCCCCCCGTGTTATTCACAATGTAGTGCAGGTGTGTACTTCTTCTTATCTTTAATGGACAGGACATGCAGTTGCATGTACGGTACCTGACTGCTCAGAGAGTTTTGTGTTTTTGCCAAGTTAAACATATTTCAGTGAGCACAGTGTTTGATTAGTGGACGTCAATAGCAAGAAAAATATCCACCAGGGCTTTATCAGTTGTTCATTACCCATTGGAGAAGAGCACAGGAATGTAACCAAGTACAATTACTCAAGTACTGTACTAGAATTTGTACAGCACTTGACAATTTCCATTTTACGCTACTTTGTACTTCTGCTCCGCTACATTTCCAGCAAGAATCCTGTGACTACATCAGTTACTAGTTACAGATGAAGATTTTACATTAAAATACATATGATAAGCAATACAATGCAACACAAGATTAAACCAGTAGTTCCTGACCAGTTTTTGCTTGTGATCCTTTACAATAAAACTAGTTGAGGCTCCTTGTCACGTGTCATATGTGTTCCACCAAAGAGACATTTATTCCTCTAAACTTCTCAGATTATTTCATTTAGGTAACTGTTTCATACCCAGATAGGTAGAACTCTCCAACATGTCACAAAGATTTGAGAAAATTCTGGAAAATTAATCAAAATGTCTTTATTCTTACCCCATTAATCGTCTCACAACCCCTTAGATTTATCTTGTGACTCTTACCAGCAGTAAAATGCTGCTTACACATTGTTGCATCAGTGTTAATAATGTAATCTATTATATCACTCACAAATACTTTTACTTTTAGCCTATTTTAAGTAAATCTAGCTGATAATACTTTAATGTAGGCTTTTAAATGCAGAACTTTTACTTGTAAGGGAGTATTTTTACATTATGGTATTGGTACTTTTACTTAAGTAAAGGATCTGAGTACTTCTTCCGTCACTGTGAAACACAGACTTGGCACTAAACAGAAGATTCTGAGTGAAATCACAGGTTTGTAAGCTATGCGGAGAGTCACGCAGTATCTCAAGGTAGCAGGTAACAGTTACACTCTGAGACCGCAGAGTAGGTCAGCTCAGATTCTCATGGTGGTGACGAAAAGACAAAAATGTTCAGCTGAAGCTGAAAGTCTTTATATACAGTACATATATCTTGTCGGGTCGTTATGATTCCAAGAGTGTCATCTATATTCAGTTGTCCTCTACTGACATCCTTTTAAATTTTAATGCTTATTATGAGCTTGGAATCCCAAAACTTCACAAAATATAAAATACTCAAAGTTATATTATTTGTCAAGGTTGTAAGAGTGGATCTAAAGGATATTTTCAGTGATGCTTTTGTTCCACTTTGTCATCTGAGTTACAACGAGTAAAGCTTCCCGCCTGTTTCATATTGCAAAGACAAAGGAGAGCGGCCTCTTTCTGACCCAGATGAAGAAAAGCACAGTTTACGTGAGGAGATATAGGTTTTACAATAAGATAAGCAAACACACCCACCTAAACGGGTCAGACTGTACAGGCAAACACAAAAATACACAAAATGAAACAGCCTAACAGCACTACCAAGGGATTTACAGGGTCTACTTAGTGTTTAAATTTATGGGCAGTTTCTTTTTTATTTAGTCAAAGCTCAGCTGGCAGTGGAATCTGACCCCGTACAAATCTCATGAATTCGTCTATGTCAACAAAGTTAAAGCCAAGATAACCCAGCTATGTTACAGTTGCTCATTATTCAACTCCATATTCAAAGTTTAAACACACTCACACAAGCATGAGAAATGCAATGTAATGTAATGTCATCCATCTTCCTCTCTCCCTCTTTCCCTCTCACCCACACGAACACTTACATGTATTTTCACACATACGCACAGACAGACAAATGGGGTCTCCTGTGTGTTTACCCAGCAGCACTGACCTGTTGCTCCCAGTTGTCCGGCAGGGGTAGGTGGTGGTTTCGCCCGTTGGTCTTCTCGTAATAGTACATGAGTGCGTTCAGGTCTGGAAAGTTCCGGTTCAGATCAATTTCTCTGGAGTTCCCTCGACCCACCAGGTAGCCGTTGAACTCTGGACCCTGTTGACCCACAGAGAGAATATCAAGTTTTTTAAACAGCAACTGCTGTTGAGTTATTTTGGTTTTTCCCAGTAGGGTGATTGAATTATCAGGTTATGGCTTCTTGGGTTCTAAGATACAACTTTTCAAGCTATGAATTAAACATTGCTTGGAAGCAGCAAAGGAAAACTGGTGTGTGTATTCTACAAACTGCACAGGCAATCTGTTTTTTTCTGGATATGATGTTTAATTCACAATGATTTCATTGTTTTCTTAGGAATCCAAACACAAATCCATCCAAAAAAAGATTCCTTCCCGTTTGCCTCTTTCTCCATTTGACTCCAAATAACACATTTTATCACTGAATGTCACTTTTGAAATTATTTTTTCTTAACTGAGCAAAGATGCATTCCAGCTTTCTCTAGTTTTTAGACACCAGGAGCGATTCCAGAAAAACGATTTGTTCCAAAATAGGGAGGCTCTTCCTGGATTTGCACAGTAATTCCATGCAGGCTTCTGCGGGACTTTCTGACCTGCTGCAAAACAAGTGAAAGAACTGACTGAGCTCTACACGGAACCACTTAAATCTTATAATTTCTGATGCCATGTGCATGAAAAGCTGTATTTTTGTTGGTTTTACTCAAAAGCTCAATCAGTACCCAAAATCAACACTATGCCATCTAGGATGCTGGGAAATGAAGCAGCCTTCCCATTGTCGTCCAGATGCTGCCTCATCCAAACATCTGTTGATGCAGCAAATTATAGTGCGGTGTGCATGTGTCGTCTGAGTGGCAAAGAGAGAGACCATCATGTGCAACTGGCCTCCTCAGGACATATAATTAGTCTCAGAGAGATTGTGCGCGTGTGTGTGTTAAAGGGGGTAGCATGTGTGTCTGTTGTTTCACGGTCCATATAATTACCCCCCGCTAGAAAGCTAGGGGCTCTCTCAGGGAGCTGATAGGTGGAATTATTACAGACATTAGCAAAAGGTGGAAGATTTAATCAAAAATATGTTTTTGGCTGTTGGTTGCTTCAGATATGTGTTACCTGATGGAGCCAGATGTGTTTGCTGTGATTTAACTTGCAGGTGTTTAGTTTTCCAGAGGGACCTTAACATTTCTAACATTTCCACTGGCAAGAACACAATCAAGGAAAAATGTGGAAACTTTTTTCTCCACGAGTGGCAAATGATTGCCGAAGAAAAACAGCCAAAGGCGTCCCAGTGGGAGATTTCCCTGGTTTTCTTTTGGCACGTGGAAGCTCTGGAGCTCACATGTATGTCAGGGGTGTATGTTACCTGTCTGGCAGCCACCTCGTAGCCATCAGGGTTCATGGAGGGCAGGATGTGGATGCGCGTGTCATGGATCAGTCTCATGATCCGCTGGTTTCCGGCCCGATACTCCTCGCAGAGAAACTGGGAGAACTTAATGAGCAGCTCACGGCCGAGCACTTCGTTGCCGTGCATGTTGCCCACGTACTTGAACTCCGGCTCCACTGGGGAGGAAGTGGAGAGGTGAAAGGGGGGCATGAGGTCAAAAAGCCACACAGAGCTGCCAAGCGTGACATTTAAAATGACTGCCTGAGCATGCACACACATGCATGCACACACATACATGCACACATATGAGCACACTCACTACATGAAAACACAGTAGACTCAATAGATGGGCGTTTTTTTTCATGCTTTTAATAATGAGTTTTTCATGAATCTTTGTGCCGGCATCTTGAGTTTCTAAATGCTACAGGATTTAAAGTGGGTTTGACTTTTGGTCAACAGCAGCCACTGTAGCCATTTACAGGATAAATGGCAGACCACACATAGGAAACAACTAACGTCTCCCAGTGAGGTACACTAACTAACTAACTAACTTCTCATTGTACTTTTGTGATAAAACCATTGAAATGTCATAACGCAAACTGACTAAGTAATGTCAGGTACTCTGCAATATCTATCTAAAGTTTGTTAGCTAAAAGGGTACTCCACCAATTTAGCATTGCATGCTTATAACATTTTCGGATTCACGATGTTCAGTTTTTAAAAGAAGAATCAAAATCAATGCAACAGAACCAGAGATATCACCTTTTTTATTCGACACATTCTTCTTCCTTGTCAAAATCTAGCGCCTACATTACCCATGATGCAACCCGACCGCCAACAGTTCTGTCGGAGATTCAGGTTTGTTATACTAGCAGCGACTAATGTAGCCTTGAGCCATCAGCCCCAAGTAGACATGAGGAGTTGGCTACAGAGGTCTGGTAAGCTCATGTCTTTCTAACTACACACCCCCAGATTTTTTTTTCATTTTCAAACTTGTGGTCTTCAGACCCAACTGACGCTGACTCAGGTGACATCACTCTAGGCAATTTATCATTTCATCATGCAGCTCCCTCTGGAGCCACAAAATGATATATACAACTTTTTTCCCCCACATATTCAGTAGCACTCCCCAAGACCTGTGAAGGGACTTTGATGTGACTTTAATGTGGAGTTGCCCTTTAGCTAGCATTAGCCACCATGAGCTACTGGCCATACCAGACCAAGTAAGGCTGTAGCTGCAAAACCCCTTAGTGTATTAAACTGAGCAAGGGTGCAGGGTTTTATTTCTTATGGATTCATCATTTGAAAGAGGAAGATTGTGTTATTTTTTTCTCTCAAGACGTACATAGTCTCGCTTTAAACTAATTACTATCCTTAATGTTTTTACATTATTGCAATTTCTTGATAAGGTAGGTCTCAAGGCTCTGACAAAGGTGAGGAGAGTGAGTCTGATTACAACTGATTGGATTATTTGGATAAGGTCATCTTGCATTCCTATGGGTATCTGTCATTGATTGGGTGAGCCACCTATCCAAACAGTCTCCCACTCTGTATAGGGTTCCCTCCTCCCAGGGGTCCCTACATTAATCACCACCGCAGCGTTGATAGAACCAAGGACCCCCAAACACTGCAGCTAGACAGAGCTACTGCTGAACACTGGAGAGAACGTTTTGCTCCACGCTAACATAAAGCTGTCTTGTGCCCTAACTGTATGATATTACACTGAAAGCATTGTACATACTGTAACACTGCATTATTGTATTTGTTTGCACTTCTGTTGTTCATGAGAAGAAGTAAGTGTGGGTTTTTTGGGGGGTGGAGTATTGTGGGGGCGAGCAGATACTTCCAAATTTATGAACACCCTTCACTAATTGCTTCAGGCACCCAAATGGCAGCTTGGGCGCTGCAATTCACCTCCTTTTCTTTAACACGGGGCCAACTGGCCTCAGGTTCAGAAAACAGTTGGCTCTAGTGTGCAGCTTTAAAAAAAACACTCACACACACTCAGCAGCATGTGAAAGACATGAACTTCCTAAAGGGTGCAAGAAGGTTGACCCAGACAAGACCCCAGGTCACTCCCTCCGTGAAGTGCACGGTTCCTGTTTTTCACCCTCGGTCATCTTGCAACAAAACAGGCGCACATCCTTCTATTCTACTGAAGGAAGCCCCTACGTGTGCAGATGCAGATAAAAATGCAAGCTCAGCCGCAGCCAAAAAAGCATTCCCTGCAGTTGTCAAGCTTTTTTTTTCTTTTCTTTTTTTTCCCAAAGAGCTGCCATTAAAAATGCAAGAATGGAAAAATCTTCAAAATCACTTCCATGAATGCAACCCTTTGGCCCGTTTTCAATCCAAACATCAGCTATGACGAGGTTATGGTTTTCAATTTGCAACCGATACACAAAATAAACACCTGGAGAGCTGATTCAGTGGTTAGGAGAGGGGGGGAAAAAACAAGCAAAGCTTTAGCCAGAGTGGGTTCAGGGTTAAAGCCTTGCTGACTCAAAGTCAACTTCTGTGTCATCTGCTCAGCTTTGAATAACACCCCACATTCTGTCAGTGGTTGGATGGCAAAAATTGAAATGAATCACAGATGTTCACTCGATTCTTTCACTTTTGCCTTTTTGTTTTTCACTTTTGAGTTCCCCGCAGATGTTTATCAAAGAAGCCAGCTTGGGATAACTCCTCTTTTCTGTCCTCACTATTAAGCCACACAGTAGTTCAGCTTCAGAAAGCTCAAATCGAGAGTTTCATCCCTTCGGGAGAAAACCAAAGCCCCCACAGACGGCTTTGTCTCCTGCCAGCTATGTTCTCACTCACCACAGCAAGAAGCGCAAAACAAATGGGCAGCCAGTGACAGGGCCTGTGTATTTGAAATCCATAATCATTTTCACTTTTTTATTAGTTTGCTGTACCACCAGAACATTGAATCATGTTTGTTTATCAGCTTCAGAAGTTGCAGAAGAGTGTGAGCTTGCTGTCATATCTTAACTCAAATAAAGTGACTTTCACATTTTGTTTAGGATTGAACTTAGATTTGCTGTATATCTACAAGAAATTATGAATAATTCCCTACTTTGCAAATGTATTGTTGCTGACATGCAGATTGACATAATGACCTGAAACACTTTTGATCTTAATGTAACATGCCCATCCACACTGCACTGTCAAACACTGGATCAGGTGTTACTCACATGCTTCATGGATGCCCGGGTTATCACTGAACTCCAGCACGTAGAGGTGGCGCCCCTCCACGCTGCGCCCGATGCTGTAAATGCGCGTGATGTAGGGGCATTCGCTCTGCACTGCAAACAGGGCTCGCACCATGTCCTCGTAGCGGTGATGCTGGAAGTCTGAGCCGCACACCAGGAGCCCCATCAGCCCTGGCAGGAGAGCAGCGAGCCAGGGAAGAGTCCACCCCTGCTGCATGGTCCCTCAGCCCAACTTAGTGCAGCACAGGAGTAGAGGAGAGGCTGGGAGAAGAGACTGCTTGCAACTATGGAAAACACTTTCAGATGTATGTTTATCTCCTTACACACCAAACATACTCCTTACTCCCTGCTTGCTCTTTCCCCCTCTTGTCCTCTTCTTTCTCCTGCTCTCCCTCTGCCTCCTCCCACATACAGTCCTCACACTGAAGAGCAAGTAAGGACAGCCCCCTGCTCCTTCTTTGTCTCACTCTCCTCCTCCAACAGCTGCTTCTCTCCCTCTCTCTTTCCCTTTGGGTCCTTGTCAAGTACATGCTACTTGCTTTATTGGCGCTTAGAATACTTCTGCTTCAAGTAGTTCGCCCCACGGCCCCCTCGGCTCTCTGCACACACAATCTGAATTTCATTCTGTCTCTGAGACACTCATTTTCTATCCCTTTCTTTGTCTCTAACTCTTGTTCTATACTCCCTTCCTGGGAAAGAGGGGTTGTTTCCACGGCACTGCTCTCCCCAACCCCTGCAGCCCTCAATCATCCATTCATTAACTCTTAAGTCAACACACAACCCCTGTGTGTGTGTGTGTGTGTGTGTGTGTGTGTGTGTGTGTGTGTGTGTGTGTGCACGTGTGCCTGCACTCCCCAGATGAATCAATGTGAGGGCTCTTTCGCAACCTTTGGACTGGTTTTGTTGCTCTGTTTCCTCGAAGCAGCATTCATACACACACGCATAGGAAAACGTGTGTGTGTGTGTGAATGCACACACATGCTCTTATGGCCCAGAGAAGAAAGACCAAATGCTGCAATTAAACTTCTAAAAGACACAGGTTGATGCCAAGACTCGTGCACCCCCACAAACACACACACACACACACACACTTACTGCAGAGTGTGCAAGGGGTGCTGTCAATCAATCCTCCTGGAGAAAAGAGGAGCTTTTTCCTCGCAGAATGTTGTGCAACTGCTTGTGGAGGAAAAAGAGTAAAAAGAGAGAAGGAAAGGCAAACGTGAAGCAAGAGAAAGAGTTGCAAATGGAAAATTGAGCAACAGAAGGCTCAAGGGGGAAGGAGAAATGTCAAAAAAAAGGTATAAAGAGAGGAAGAACAACTGACAAGGATGGAGAGAAAGTAGGAGAAGAGAAGACAGAGATAACACTGTGGTTTCATTCCAGGAAAATTTGCTCCTCTGTTATTGATTTTCCTCACAATATGAAGCTGAAACAGTGCCTCTCACATTTACACATCATACGCCATTAATGCCCTTCTAACTGACAAGCTAAAGTAAATTGGGGCCTCATTGTCTGTGCTGGTGTTTCTTCTGCTTCATTGTTTACATCTGGTACGCCTCAAGGTTCGGCTCTGCCCGCCAGTCCCGTTCACATCTCGCTGCCATGCCAACAACGCTCAGCTGTAACTTTCAGCTCAAGGAAACAGTCCCAGCAAGATGGAAATGAAACATGATTATTGAGCTGAAACTAAATGTCCCCCAAACAACCCTCAAATAACCAGATATAAAGGATCTTCCTTGTCGCTGGCCCTGAATTGCTGAAAACATCTAAGGATGAGTTCAGCTTGGCTCTTGGAGTCAAAACACCATGCGTACAGTCTGGGTCAAAGAATTTCACTTTGAATTTTAACCTTGAGTGACTGTGTTACCAAATGAGGACTAGTGATGTTTTCTATTTTAATGAAATCTGGAGAGTTTTACAGGAATCTTTCTATAATCTAAACTTTCGTCACTATCACCCTGTTCTCATGTCTAAAATGGACAAGTGTTCCCTCACTACTTGCTAACAATGTGTTTTCCCCTGCAGCAGCCTCATGCACCACTCAACCAATGGGCTTCAGTGTTCAAAATCATCCTTAACAAAAGTCTGAGAAACTGAAAGTCATGAAAGGCGGGAAAATTAATCCTAAATGAGTCAAATTTAAGGGTTATATGCTTTCAAAGGCTCTAAAGGTCACATATTGTAAGAAAGTGACATCTGGTGGATATAAATGGTACTACAGCCATGGGCAGCGTTGTGCAGGGTGATTGGACTGTTTTAGGATTACATCCTTCAAAAAAAATTTATTATTTAACCATAATTACATATAAACCTATAGAATCAGATATATATGTTGTCATGGTGATTAAGAGTAATATTTATTTTAAAGAAAAGCTTGTACTTTACATAAACAAAAAATCTTGAAGGGTCCAGCTGATGGATTATGTCACCAAAATTGACCTGTGCATAAATCAGATGTGCCGTTGACAAACAACTGAACTACATTTGTCTGAGGGCTATGGTTACCAGTTACTTTGTAGATGATGCATTTTTATAGATTAACTACACAACCTGGGGTGTAGCACAAAATTCTGGACCCTGTACATTCTCTATGGGCCCCTCCTCACATCCACGGCTATTCATTCTAGTATCTCTGTGGGCCCTCCTACTGTAGCCCCCCTTTCCCCCCCTGTCCTACGCCCCTGTACACAACAGTATATAAAATAACGCTTCTGGAAGAGTTTATACTTTTACTTAAGTAAGATTTTGACTAGAGGAGTTTTACTTAATCAGGTACTTTAGAGTATAGTATAGTACTTTAGAGTTTTACTTAAGTAAAGTATCTGAATACTTAAGCCATTTATAGCCTGTGTTGTTCACTGAAGACTGAGAGAAAGAAATAAGAGAAATTTGGCCAACAGAGACTCTGTGTGCTTCCAAAAGCACCCACATTATTACAAACAACAACCAGATGTGAACTATTTAATGAGAACAACCTTAACTGCTCTGTTGAAATGTTTAAATATTAACTTATTAATAGGCCAAGTTTCATTTTTCAACACATTTTTGCGTCATTATTTGGCCATTTGTAGCGTTAATGCTTTTTTTTTCCTGGTACACCCTGCAGCACAAAGAAGTGTTTATATCCTTACAGATTATGTCCACTAGTGGGCAGTGTACACTAATGCAAACCTCATATAGACTTGATTACAGTTAATGCTTACAGTTAATGCTCACTTTATATTAACCCTATTGCTTATTTATAGCACAGCACAATAACGCCTGCACATTTTAATTCAGTGGTTAAGCCAATATAACGCACATTTTCTTCACTGTGTTGAGAATCTTCACTCCGATTCACTTTTTCCTAAATTTAATCTGTTTTTTCTTTGAATTAAACTGTGCTTCTACATATTTTTAATGATATTTGAATGTTATATTTGATCCTGTGCGATATTCAGTAAAACTAACTTTTAAACAGATTCCAGAGTTCACAACAACTTACCAGCTGGTACAAAGTGTCACATGTTTGATGCCCAGACCTGCCCTCCACCAAAATAAAAGCTCCTATAACTCACAGCTTTGGATGCTGCTCTTTTCTCCCGCCCACTCCATTTAATAGTATGATAATGAGAGCTGTGGATGCGGAGTAGGGGGGCGGGGGTGGCTTTAAGACATTTGACTCTATTTGGAGCTGTGTCCATTGTAGATGAGGCAAGTTTTTTCTTGTTCTTTTCTACTTCCAGCAGAGCTCGTCGGCTCCGTCCTCACAGAGAGCGCGCGCCAGGATGGGGGCTCTCCCGGCGCAAAGGACGTTATGGATGTGTGTTTTGATCTTCACTGGAATAACAGGAGTTTGCGGTAAGTTGTAATTTTGTGTTCTGCTGTTTCCATGTTTTTGTGTAGCCAAGAGGAAGACACGTGATGCCTTTTCGGCAGACTTGAGTCAAGTTTCCAACTTTACTAAGTCTTTAAAATTATGTTCTCAAATTGCTTCTAACGGGACAGAGCATGTCCTGGTGTAGTCAAGGTGCCACTGCTCTTTTCCAGTAATTGGCCAGTTCTTTCTCCCATTTGAGGAATAACTTATAAAGTTATGACAGTGAGGGGATGCACAAGGACTTGTATAGAATATATAGTTCTCATTATAAATCCAACACCTGAAAACTTCTCAGATGGGTTTAATTGGGCCAAAATGTCATGAAATCTTAAACAAACTCTGAGTGTTTAACTTGTTCTCTTTGGTCCAAAATTCTGCTTTTACATCCAAAAGTAATTATTTTAAGTAGACAAAGTTATAAGAGAATTCACACCCAGATACAACAGATAATCCTTTTTCTGACATGAGGAATGAACAGTGACTGTACTTTTGGTTACAGGTTCAAACGTCTGCACCTCCAGAGGGGCCAGCACATGCAAGCAGTGTCTGGCTGTGCACCCCAGCTGTGCATGGTGCTTCCAGGAGGTGGGTTCCTTTTCCGCTTCACTTCACTTAGGCTATGAGCTTTCTGCCAGCCGGGCTGGTGCAGGGTGGTACAGATCTCCTCATCAGCCCAGTAAGCTGGTTGAGAAGAATGCATGCAGATGTACACCTTGAACATCAAATTCAAGTTCAGGTGAAAATGAAAGGAACATTTTCTTTGTGCCTTTTTAAAGTCAGATCTGTCCTTTACACTTTACATATCTAAATCCTGTTTGGGTTTGATTTCTGGCACTTTCGACACAGTGACTGAACTTGTGTGACTGCATGAGGATGTAGTCATATTTTCTGGTTCAACCTAACGAGTGCAATGATTTAATATTGTAAAACTCAGTCTGGGAGTCAACGTGCTCAACCTTTCACTCAAGTGCAAAATGTTCTCAGGATGACTTCAGCCTGACTACTCTGGTTTATTGTTGAGACTTCTACATATTCAGAAGCACTGAACTATCAGATGGTGTTCAGATAGGAGGGACCTTTCAATTTAAGGTGGAATTTGCCTTTTAAATTCAGTTTGTTGGAGAGATGTCATTCCAGGAGATTTTTTTAATAGAAAGTATAATGTTCTGGGTCATTTCTGGACTTTAGCATCCCCACTACAATGTAGCCTTCAAATGAATCCAATATGCCCTTCTCTCTCTCCCTCAACACAGCTTCATTACAGATGGGAGTTCTGTAAATAAACAACTGTTTGGTTACATTTTTAACAAATTAAAGTACTTCCAAACCAGCTAGAAACTGACTGCTTTTCTGTATGAAATGTCTTCCCTCTTCTGTCAGGACTTCGGCCAGGGGGTTGCAAGTTCTTCCCGCTGTGATCTGAAGAGTAACCTGGTGGCAGCGGGCTGTGCTCCATCAGCTCTGGAGTCTCCAACCAGCAAACTGCAGGTGATCGAGGACCGGCCCCTCAGCAACAAGGCGGCGGGGGCCACTCAGGACGTCACTCAGATTAAGCCCCAGAAACTACACATCACCCTCAGGCCAGGTAGCGTTTACCACCTGAGTTTGTGGTTTTTACATCAGTGAGGGAAATTAAATATCAGATGTGTTAAAGCAAAGAGAGATAGTGTTTTGACTTAGAGGGAAGTTACACACCAATAACATCAGGTAAAACTGTTAAAAAAGGTATTTCTTTATCCCGTTTCCCAGATGATGCTAAGCGCTTCACAGTGAAGGTGCGTCAGGTAGAGGACTACCCTGTGGATCTCTACTACCTCATGGATCTCTCCTACTCCATGAATGATGACCTCTTCCGCCTGAGGACACTGGGCAAAGGCCTGGCCGAGGCCATGAACCGCACCACCAGCAACCTCCGCATGGGCTTCGGTGCTTTTGTGGACAAGCCGCTCTCGCCTTACATGTACATCTCCCCCAAAGAGGCTGTGAAGAACCCCTGCTACAGGTAAAAGAACAGAAAGATTGGCTTTGAGTTTGAAAAGGGATTCCCGCAGTATTGGCACCCTCGTGGATTGGTGTCATGCCATCCTCTAATAAAATTTTCAACCACATTGGACAAGAAAGTGGGCACTAATGTAAACGATCCTGCCATTATTAGTGCGCTTCATGCTGACCTGGATAAATCCAGATGAGATAGAAGTATTCCGAGACAAAAGAGACAAAACAACCATTTATTATGACAGCCATTTCTTACCATCTATTTTAAGCGTAATTTCCTCTGTCAAATGATAATCTTACTTATTGCTTAGATTTATGTTTGCTCAGATTTGGTCATGTTCTAATTGTAAAAGGGAAATGTTTGCTAATTCTATTCATGTAGATATTTCGCATATGCCTTTATTTTTTAGAGACATAAGTTCAAAACTTATAAAACTGAAAAAATTAGGACATTATTAAAGGAATAGTTTGACAGTTTTGAGTAGTTTGACTGTTAAGTTACAGCCAGGAAAGGTTAGCTTAGCATAAAGACTGGACTCAATAAATGTTTTTACACTTCAGCTTTTGTTTGAATTAAACAAACGAGATACAACGTGTTAAGTACTGAGCTTCAGTGGTGCTTGAAGGCTGAGGGGTTTTTTTACCTTTAGCCAAAGCAAGGCCGTTTCTATCCATTTCCAGTCTTTATGCCAAGATAAGATAACCGTCTCCTGGCTCTAGCTTCATATTTAACAAACAGATGTAAGAGAGGTATTGATCTTCTCATCTACTTCACGAGAAGAAAGCGAATAAGCACATTTCCCAAAATGCGGAACTACTCCTTTAAAAGAAAACACTTTATGACAACATCAGGATTAGCCTCCTTAACCAGTTTCCTTGACTGCACGCAAGTACCCAAACTGAATCCAGTCTTTGTAATGGAAAGTTTATTTTAGTGGCTGCAGTCTTAAACTTAACAATGTTTTACATTCTTAACAGGTATCCACTGGTGTTGATTTCAGTGGTTGTTTATGTCTGCGTGTGGGAGGTAGCTTCATTATGCAGATGATGTCATTTTTGTGAGGACACCTTTAAACACAGTGTTGCACAGTAAAAATGCAAGCAGGCTCAGAGTCACAGCACTTGTTAAAGGCTTACAGTGGCTCCTTAGTGCTTGGTCAGCTGCTCTGAATCAGCCGCAGGTAAATCTACCCAGCGTGTAAGAGTGACCCAATGCAAACTGCCGTAGCCCCACCCAAAGGCTCCCCTGATTTGGTGGTTTAAGGTCTCTTGGGGTCATTTACCTTCCCGCTTACACAGTCTGCCGAGATCCAGCCTCCAGGAATGTTTGGATAAAAGATAAGACAAGTGGAGAATTTCGGTCTAGTAGTGTACAATACTGAGAGAAACATGGGTCCACTGGCAGTGTAGGAGAGCCTTTTTTAAGCAAACCTAAATCTATGAGGAAGTTACAGCTGTTCAGAACAATGAAATTCACTGACAAACAACTCTGAAGTCTATGATGGAACGTTGTTCTGTTGATCAATCCACCACTTTGGTCTGGACTGAAATATCTCAACAACTATTGGATGGATTGCCATGAAATTTTCTACAGACATTCATGTTCCCCTCAGGATGAATCCTAATAACTTTGGTGATCCCCTGACTTTTCATCTAGCGCCACCATGAGGTTGACGTTTGAGGTTTGGAGTAAAATGTCTCCACAACTACTGGATGGATTGCCATGAAATTTGGTACAAACATTCATGTTCCCTTCAGGATGAATTGCAACAACTTTGGTGATCCCCTGACTTTTCATCTAGTGCCTTTCATCTTGTGTCCAATACTTTGGTTTATGACTAAATACTTGCAAAACTAATTGACATTTGCATGAGACTCAGGTGTACTTTACGATTAATGCTAATTATCACATGTTAACACGCTAATTTAAGATTATGAAGGTGGTAAACATTATACCTGCTAAACATCAGCATGTTAGCATGCTGATGTTAGCATTAAGGTCCAAGTACTGTACCACTGTGCCCAAGTACAGCCTAACAGAGCTCCTAGCATGGCCACCTAGCTGGTATGAAACTGGAAATACTGTTTCAGGAACCTTTAATATTGTGTTGAAAATAGAGGATAAGGCACACAGACATTACTGACACAGGACAGATGTTTTGTCACAATAAACCAAATGTTTTATTGAAATAATCAAAATAACCAAATAGGCAGGGACTGGAGCTGCTGGGATGGAAACAATATTAATAGCCAAATGAAAGTTACTGAAACCAGTAAGGGGAAGAAACATAGTGCTTTATTACAATTAGCTAAAAAGGCCTTAATACAAAATCTAAAACCGTAAGTAGACCCTAAAGTATCTAAAACTGTCAGTCCAACATAAACTAAGCAAAGCTGGAGAAAGTGAGCTGAGGCCACTTGTGGAGAGGCAGACTACACTGAGGAGTGTCCAGGGGTGCTACTGCTTACTCACCTCAGGTGCAACACAGTAATCCTCACAGTAAAAATGATGCAATCTACATTTGTGTCCCACTGCTTTTACTCACAAGTATTAAGTGTAGGGATCTCACCATGGGTGCCTAGCCCTCCAACAATATGGCACTCTGCGTCACTGAAAGAAACGAATAAAAAAAGAATCAGACCAATAAACCCAGTTGGTTTTAAAATACAGGCAAAAGAGAATGACAACCCAAATAAAACAAACCATAAGGCCAAACCATAAAATAAGGAGCAAAACAACAGCAAGTGAAACTACAAAGGGTAAACAGGAATTAACAGGGCTCACCATGCTCCATACTAAAATATATTTTGATGTCGTGACCCTACTCACCACCTCTGGTATGGGGCATTAACACACGGGATCACTCAAAAGGGTAGACAGGACAACAATGGGGTTCCAACACACAATATGCTCAGCCAACACGTCACATCAAAGCTAGAACAGAAGGCAGTCAGCTCAGTATGCAGCGTAAAAAGGCTGACGTGTGCATGTTAGTGATCACTTTAACTACATACCTGTAACACCAAACACCACCAGCCACGACAGAGGACAAGAACCAAAACAGTGAGTGTAGTCCAACAGGTGCCTTATATAATCTGGACCTGATTAGGGAATTTGTTGGAGGAGGAGTCAGGCTTGGGGCTGCGTTCAACAACACTACACATGATACTATATTCATTGACACATTTCTTAACAATGGTACATAAACAGATGTTCAGATGAATGAACAAGCTGACCCTGATCAGCTGATCTCTGTTTCACCGACAGCATTAACACCACCTGCCTGCCCCAGTTTGGCTACAAACACGTTCTGACTCTGACGGAGGAGGTGGGCCGCTTCACAGAGGAAGTGAAGAAGCAGATGGTGTCCAGGAACCGAGATGCCCCGGAGGGAGGCTTTGATGCCATCATCCAGGCTGCTGTGTGCAAGGTGGAGAGACAGACTTGCATGTGTGCACACACACATAACTGTGATTTTGTTTTTTTCTCTTCTGTCACACACTGAAACTTTTCAGGAACTAGATGATACGATTAAAAACAGAATTGAAGCTAATCAGAAAAGGCTTTGCTGCTATACATGGGGGTCCTTGTTGTTTGATCTTCCTTCCTTTCACTGTTTTGTGGTTTGATGGGAGCTAGGATCAGATCGGTTGGCGCCCCGGTGCATCCCACCTCCTGATCTTCACCTCGGACGCTAAGACTCACGTGGCTCTGGATGGTCGTCTGGCTGGAATCGTGCAGCCTAACGACGGGCAGTGCCACCTCAACTCTGAAAATATGTACAGCATGTCCACCACCATGGTGAGTGTGCACTGAAAGTGTGTGTTTGGTGCGCAGACAGTAGACAGAAACAGTGCGAGAGAATGAAAGACTTTGTTTAAATTTGCAGGCCTGTATGAAAAGGAACATTTCAGTGTTTATGTATGCATGAGCTAACCACACCACCCGGTTTGGCCCCGCAGGATTACCCATCTCTAGCTCTGATCACAGAGAAGATGTCGGAGAACAACATCAACCTCATCTTCGCTGTCACCAACCCTGTGGTTCCTCTGTACCAGGTCAGGAGCTCTGCAGTTCACGCCGAGCACATCCCAGCACTCTATACTGTTGAAGTTCTGTTCAAAGAAGTAAACAGAGCAAATGTTTTTAAACTGAAACTGAGAAGATGACAAATCCCAGTCGGTAATCATCTCATCTCGAACACACTGGAGCTCGAGTCCTCCAAACCTCTCTGGCTTTAAGCAGAGATTCTTGCGTCCTGGATTGGAAGACTGGAAACTTAAAATTAATCACTATTGACACAGCAAGATACAAAGTCAGTTTTTCCCAACTGGAAACACTGTTACAACTAACTGTTAAAGGGAATATATAGAGAGAATTAGAGAAATATATCAAACTGTCATTGTTCATATAGTGTGACACATTTCTGCTTTTTAAGGTTGTTTTTACATGACTACAACTCACAACTATCTCATACCATGAAACCAGTCCAAAGAGTGACATACAGTAATGGTCATAGTAACTGCTGTGAGATTCCCTTTTCGTACTTCTCCTGCCCTTTCCTGTCATTGACTTTTTTCTTTTTAACTGGGTAACGAAGAAGTGAAGTGAAAAAAATGTGGACATTCTCCCCCCCAACAATTTATTCTAATCTATCATTGTTCTAAATTGCTGCATAGTGTAATAATAACACATTATTAAATCACCTGGAACTAATTATGTAATATATGGTTAATTTATTTATCATCAGCAACAAATGTTTTTTTGAAGTAATAATCATTTATTTAGATATCTACTGTCTATGTGACATGGACAAGTTTTATATTTCTGACCTATTTAAAGAAGCATCATATTACATTTTAACAATGTTTTACAATATTTGGCAGATGTTGAGAGGTGTATTTTATACATATGTGTAACTAATGAGACATTAGTGATTATTAATTATTTATAAATAGTTTCCCTGACTGTGTAGGTCTTTCTTTCTGACTTTCTGTCCTGTAGAACTACAGTGAGCTGATTCCTGGCACCACAGTAGGAACACTGTCCAACGACTCGGGCAATGTTGTTCAGCTCATACTGAAGGCCTATGCTGTAAGTGGCACACACACACACACACACACACACACACACACACACATATTAGACTAGACAGTGTTTCAGGGGATGACATGTGTTTGCTGACACACACCCACAGTGTCTGAGTCATACACACAGTTGAGCCAAAGTCTCCACAAATTCCACAGTGGCCGAGGTGTGAAGCTGACCAAATGTGGGAGGCTCCTGGCTGTGTTTCATTGTTTATGTTTTATTTGGGTTTATTATGCAGAGAACAGGTGAATGAGCTGAAAATTAATTTTAGCTTCAATCCTGGCTGTAACTTTGTGATGTGTCTACAGATGTGCTCACAAGCTTGTTGGATTTGATGGAGCAGACTGGGAGTAGGAAATTATTTTAATTGACTTGTAAAAAATACCTTCTATAACAGCCAGCAATGTGACCAACTTGATTCGGATTTGGCTCGTCACAACCGAATTTGAAACCTAACATGCGATTTTGGCCGCATGACCCAAGTCTATATACTCACCCTTCCATGTGTATCTGTTTCCCGCTGTTTTCCTTCATTGGTGTTGCCAGAAAATCCGTTCCAAGGTGGAGCTGGAGCTTCAAGGCGTCCCAGAGGAGCTGTCCCTGTCCTTCAATGCTACCTGTCTGAATGGAGAGGTCATCCCAGGCCTCAAATCCTGCTCTGGGCTCAAGATAGGAGACACGGTCAGTCCATGTCCCCCCTTTTTTTTGGCTTGGGAATGAAGTAATGTCTACTTTTGACCCCTCAACACAGGTTAAGGCGTAACTGTGAAAATGATACAGAAATATTCCTTCTCTTTCTTATCCTTTTAATCATCATGTGACCCTTCAGACCCATCTTGGGACCCCTTGGAGGAATAATACATTTACCCAATACTGCAATCCAATATCAGTAGTACTCACCATAGCAGAATTAATGCAATACAGCTCGATTTTAAACCTTTTGCAACAGAGCATGACGTTGTCCTATGTTTAGGAGAATACATGTCCCTATTATGTCTGTCCAAGGACTCCAAACCAGCATTGTAATATAGTTGGACCTGGCTGTGAGACAGTTGTATCCATATTTACTAGTGTTGATACTCTCATCCTCACGCTTGTTTCACTGGATACACTTCTTATTTTATCAGAGATACGTGGCAAAAAACATTCTTCTCAACAAGACACATTTCACATTCAGCCTTCAAGAATTACTTGCCTATGATAAGGGAGAAATCCTTGATTAGATAAATCCACTTGTTCCCAGTGTAGTTTCTTTGTTACAGGAATTTACTAGAAAGTATGTTAACATCCTGCAACAAGACCGGATAAGGCAGATGTTATGGTAACAGTTTGTATTGCAAGAAAACAATATTATCAACTCTCGTGCCAACTGTTTCACCCTCAGCCAACATATCCTGTCTCTAGGGATTATAAATACCAAGGGGCTAGTAGCCATAATCATGTCTTTATTGCAAAAATAACATGTAAGTTAGTTCCATAAACTATTTTTCACCTTTTTGGTGTCTTTCCATTTCCCTTCTTGCTGCTATCTACATGTCTTGACAGTAGGATTTTCCCCATTTCCTCGTGGTGTCAAGCAGATGATGGAAAGAAGTGGATCAGTGCTGTCTCTGAGCTTGTCTTTCTTTGTTGCTGTCTCCTTGTCGTTTTGTGCTTCTTCTGCCAACTCCATTTAGTGCAAATTGTCTGCTTAAAAGAGTTCCCTATGTTCCTTTATTTGAATTTTTTCTTTATCACAACTTCTTTGGCTCTTTTCCCTGTTCTTTCTTCACTCCAGGTGACATTTTTTGGCCTCCACACATTTCTTTCTCTCTGCCTCAGCTCCCCTTAGTTTTGCCTTATATGGTGGTCTCTCCAGATGTAGTAACTGCCCACTTTTGGACATTTACCAGATTTGGATGCAATGCTGAATGAACAATCACTTTTGACTTAATACATATGGAGGCATTCCCTGTGTCACGTCTGTGTGCTGTTTCCACCGACAGTGATTAGACAATGCTCACAATTTGAGAGCCCACTAAATGAAGATTAACTGAACCATTAAAATGCTCTTATATGTTACAGTAATCTGCACCAGGGTGATACAGAAGCATGATCGGTTTTACAAAGTGTGTCTCTGTATATATGTGTGTGTGTGTGTGTGTGTCATTTCCTGAGACACTCTTACTGTACCAGCCACAAGACCTTTGTGACGCCATCAACACATACATATCACCATGTCTTTCTTGACAAATTAGGGATTTGGTTGCATCTGCATGCAGAATCTCTTTGCCTTTAAAATGACAGGGCTCTAAACAACCAAATGCTTCTTTCATCCAAAATTGGACATGTTGCAATCTCGATTCCCTCCCCTCCTCTAGGTCTCCTTCAGTGTGGAGGCCAGAGCTCGCGGTTGCCCCAAACAAAAGAAGAAAACCTTCATCATCAAGCCTGTGGGCTTCAAGGACTCCCTCTCCATCACTGTCACCTTTGAGTGCGACTGCAAGTGCCAGGCCAAAGCCCAGCCCAATAGCCCCAAATGTAACCACGGCAACGGCACCTACGAGTGTGGCATCTGCCTGTGCCACCCAGGTCGCTTAGGGCCACACTGCGAGTGTGCGGAGGGCGACTATAGCCCCGCAGAGCAGGACCGCTGCAGTGGACCTGCAGGCTCTGGAGGACCTCAGTCTGCCATCTGCAGTGGCCGTGGAGACTGTGTGTGCGGCCAGTGTGTGTGCCACAGCAGCGACTTCGGGAAAGTCTGGGGAAAGCTGTGTGAGTGTGATGACTTCAACTGCCTGCGCTACAAGGGTGAACTGTGCTCAGGTAAGATCTAGATGAGCTAAAATGAGAAAGAGTTCACATGTCCTGTGTAATTAATTAACCTGATTAGATAAAGGTGAATGAGAAGAAACATTTAGATGATTCATAGGTTAGTCAATTGGCAGAAATTTAATTGACAGCTAGGGCTGCAGCTAACGATTATTTTCATTATCTTAATCTGCCAATTGTTTTCTCAATTAATCAATCGAGTCCAAGGCAACATCTTAAAATATGTTGTTTTGTCTGACCAATAATCTAAAACCAGATATTCAGTTCACAATTCAGTTGCAATCCTCACGTTGGACAAGCTGGAATAAGAGAATTTGGGCATTTTTGTCTTACAAAATTACTCAAAAATCAATAGTTTTCTGTAGACTAATTGGTTTATCGTTGCAGCTCTTTGACAACAATTTTGATAATATATTGATCATTCCTTTATAAAACAAAAATGACAAACATTCACGGGTTACAGCTTTTCAAGTGTGAGTATTCGCTGCTTTTCTCTGTTTTTTATCATTGTACAAAATATGGAATTAGAAAACATAACTGAGATTTTGCAAATTCTGATGGGCAGTTTTCATTATTTTCTGACAGAAAAACATGTGTGATGAAACTGACTTTTTAAAAGAAATAGCGGAACATTTTGAGACACTCTTATCTGACCGTTAAACATGTTGCTGGAGCCGCTTAGCTTAGCTTAGCATTAAGACTGTAAACGGAGGAAACGGCCTGGTTCTGTCCAAAGGCAACAAAATCTGCCTACCAACACCACTAAAGCTCCCTAATTAACGCATAATATCTCGTTTGTTTAATCTGCACAAAAACAAAGTGTAAAAATGACATATTGTGGTTTTTGTGGGGGGTTATGTGCCGGACTATTTTGTGGCCGGGTGCAGTGACTTCCTAGAGTCTTACCATTAATGTGAGGTTGCCAGCTGGGCAAAATGAAGACTCCAGAAAGCCACTGCACCCAGCCAAGAAATAGTTCCACACATAGCTGTTTCATCATTTACATTTTTACGCTAAGCTAAACTAAGCTAGGCTAAGCTAAGCAAACCTGCTGCTTGCTGTAGATTCATATTCAACAGACAGACATGAGGGTGGTATTCTCATCTTACTCTTGGCAAGAATAAGAGTATTTCCTCCTGTGGTAGAGTTTCAGAGAATGTATGTATCTTTGCCGTCAGGGTTGGCAGTCCCCTTCACCACACTGACTTGCCACCCACCTCATCTGGGAAGAATTACATACAATAATAACTCTCCATTCTGCCCAGGACACGGGCTCCATTCACAATAAACATATGGTGTGGTGTGTGTGAGTGTAAGCTCAGGTTGTATGTTTGTGTCAGTTGGGCCAAGCTTTTGTTCGACAGGATTCATGCCCAAAGAAAGCTTTTTCAAGTTTGACGGTAGCTTTCTCCGGTCAGAGGGGACTCTCACTTTTCTGAAAGTTTCTTAGTTGTGGTTTTAAACAGTGGGACTGAGTTTGTGTTTGGTAATTGTTAAGAGATTTAACTCAGAGCCTCGTGGTCCTATTCTTCTTCTAGTGTTTTAAGAGAGACAGTATGTCATCAAGTCCAAACACATGATGTTACCCTGAGGATGTTTGTAATTGTGATCTTATGAGCGACTTTTCCAGTCTGGGATTAGGTGTTAGACCATATATAACCATGTTGTCAGTCTGTTTCTAATAGCAGTTATACATGTATTAGACTCTTGCCAGAAATCCTTCCAACATTGGAGGTACAAAAAATGATCAAGTCTGCTGAAGCGGAAAATCAGGACGATTACTTGTCTGTCTTGGATTCAGCATCCCAGAGAATGACTTTCACAGGACGAAGATCTGAAGTCTTTTTCTCCAAAATGTGTAAAGAGATCATTTTATGAATGACTTATATCATTCAGTCAAGTCATATCATTCAGACCCGAATATGTAACACAACAAAAGTAGCTAATTTAGGCTATTTATCTGGTGTGACTACAAGGTTAGCTGGTTAGTGGGGTAATCTTGGAATAATACATGAATGCTCCCATCGGAATAAAGGGAGGTTTTCTTGTTTTTCCCATTCTGCCCACTTTGCGTGGATGTAGCAGAAGTATGGAGCTAGCTTAGCTTAGCATAAAGACTGCAAGCAGGGAGAAACAACTAGCCTAGCTCTGTCCAAAGATCACAAATACACTTCAAAACCCCTAAAGCTCGCTTATTAACGCGTTGCATGTCCTTTGTTTAATCTATACACAAACAGAAATGTAAAAATGACAACTTCGGGGAGAGCAAGGCTAGCTGTCTACCCTTGTTTCCAGTCATGCTGGCTAAGTTGATCACCTCCTGCATCCATCCATACTTAAGGGACAGACATGAGAACTCTGCTCTGCTCTGCTTCTCTGCGGCAATTCCTCTTAGTTACGTATCATTAGTAGTTGAAACACATGAACTAGTATTGATATTGCTCAGGGGATATTTTAATTGAGCATCATAATTGTATAATGCCAACTTTTGGCACAGACTGCTCTCCCGCCTTGAGCTTCATCGCATTATCAGATCTCATATATCACTCAACCCCCCCTCTGCTGCGCCCACAGAGAAATGTTTTGCTGTATTCCCCAAAGCCCATAGATTAACATGAAAATACCTGTCTGCTTACTCATTGGCTAGTGTGGTGTAATGAGGCTAAAAATAAACCCATGTTTGGTCAGAAAAGGGCCGAGTGGGGGGAGAACTGGAAATGTTCTGTGTGCTTGTGTGTGTAAAACATAATATCATCTGCTGTTGTCTTGAAATACCTTATTCAGTGCGTGGACCATAGTCTACGTTCTTCCCCCACAGGACAGTCTAATTAAAAGCCAGCGGTGCTGTGGTCAAGTGGTAATGACAGTTTGTTCATGGTTCATCCTTTATCCAGTCAGACTGTTCCAAGCAGCTTCCTGTTGCTTTGTTTATCAGAGCATTGTTTTGCGGCGATAGGCCGCAATGTTTTCTGCATTGTCAGTCTCTTATTGGCACGCACACACACACATCACAAATAGATGCACAGAATAACAACAAACCAATGTGCACAAATTCATACACACACTGAATCATGCAACCAAAAATAAAAGCCCTCCAGACACCACAGGCACACAATGAAACGGGTTTTAGGTCTCAAACCGTTGCAGAAACATGACTTGCCACTTCTGCTTTCCAGTGTTTGGGATTAAAAGTCAAGAGCTCCAGACTTAAAGAGCTACAAAATGTCTTAGCAGGACATAACACTCATTTTTCATACAGAAAAATATGAAATATGAGATACCTGTAACATTTGGAATGGATGTAAACACATTGTTACAGTTTGGATGAAAACCTGGTAGCGTGTAATGCTGTCAGCATAGTTGCCGAATATGTTAAGGGATTAAAGGCAAAGCAAAGGTGGTAGATATTCCTAAAGATAGAGAAGAACCATGTACATTTTTAAAATAAAGTTAAAACATGTCATGGCAACGGGAAAATACAGAAAAGTATGACACAGGCTTGTGGTAAATTCACTCATAACCCCTTAACAAGCAGCGGCCAGTCATTACAAACTCATGATGACCATTGTTCAAACCCACAGAACTTTATTTTAAATTCTAGAGAACTTCCCAAAATTTCCAAAGACACCCCATGTGTCAGTCTGAATTTTATGAAAATGTGTATAAAATGATGAATAATATTTCCATTTTATGGAATGATGAAGCCATAAAAACATCTTGGGATTATGTTTCACTCAGTGTAAACACCATATAGCTTTGATGAAGAGTTGGAACAAGCTGATACTGAATATATATGATGGTGTAAAATCATGTGAAAATCTACAACCAAGATACTTAAGGGGAAACAAAAAGGGAAAACTGTATGTTAAGGAGTTCACTCACTTAGGTTGTTTAAAATAAATGATGTGCAACAATTGAATTACAATCATGCCAACCACTAAGCCACTCCCTCCCTTTTCCTCCCTCTTTCCCAACTCCCACCACACCCTCGTTCTCGCACAGAATTTCACTTGGTCACGTTGTCCTCCTCTACTTTATTGTTTAGTCTATAGTTTTACTCCATATGCCAGCCTTCCATCTGTAGAAATGGAAATTATACCAGTTCTATAGTAGCTTTGTCAAACCTCTTCAGCCCCACAGACATTTTGGTGAGTTCGTCACCGCACACTCACACCTGCAATACTTGATTTTAAATTCAAGTCAAGATTTCAAGGATATTTATCACATTTTAGGATGAACTGTGTGAAAATGTGTGTATAGCACATCACACATGGCAGGTAGAATTTTCCATCCAGTCATAAACAATGACATCTTGAATTGAACACTTTACTTAATGTAAATGTGATATAATATATAGTATATTATGTCAATATGTAATAGTGTTCACGTTATAAATGGTTGTTTTCTCGCCTCCTCTATCCTTCCTTCCCTTGCAGGCCACGGCGTCTGTAACTGTGGCTTCTGCCAGTGTGCTCCAGACTGGCAGGGTGAGAACTGTAACTGCTCCAGACGTACTGACACCTGTATGTCCAACCTGGGTCTGCTGTGCAGCGGGAGGGGCCAGTGTGTGTGCGGGGCCTGTGAGTGCACCCAGCCCGGTGCCTATGGGGCCACATGTGACAAGTGCCCCACCTGCCCTGATGCCTGTACCATGAAGAAGTGAGTCTGCATACAGATGAGCTTGCACACACAGTGTCGTCAGATTATGTGTCTAGAAAGCTACTTGAAAGGAGCTTATGGCCTTTTGTATGTTTTTTCTTCTTAAAGGGAGTGTGTGGAGTGTAAGCACTTCAAGAGGGGCAAACTGTTTGACGACAACACCTGCTCTCGAATCTGCAAGGATGAGATTGTGCTTGTGGATGAATTAGGTAAGGCTGACTGAAACTCCAGACAGAAAAACAACACACTGAATGTTGGTAACACTTTCTAATAATGCACTGTTTATGAAGGGTTTGTTAGTAGTAACTATAGGTATTATTAATGGTTGATAAATAATTTACTTATGCTATATAGATCCGTGGGAAGCAGTTAATGAGAACAAGTTTTGGGTTGCCAGGTTGTAGAACAATACCTTTGGCTCTTTGACCCTTCTTGTATGTGGTTATAAATGGTGGTAAACCATTTCAATAAGCCATCATGTCTGCAGTTATAAATGATATTACATTTTTAATAAGGGTCATGAGTTTCTCACTTAGCCAGTGCCATCCAGTCTGAAGTTGCACATGTTATTAAGTTGTTAATAAATGCATTAAGGTCCAGATGCTCTGCAAACCTTTCACAGAAGGTAAGAGGTGGAACGATCCATTGGAGGGATCTTCCTGATGAATTTAAGCCAATCCAGTGTAACTAGCAACTTGTGACGATTATGGGATAATAGTAAATGCTAAAACATAGTGTGACAGTAGCACAAGCAGAGAAGTAAAAATGTCAGCAAACTGACTTAGTAATGTCAGTTACACAGCAATATCTACCTAATGTTTGCTAACGTTAGCTAACTTTAGCCACCATAAGTTACTGGTCATACCAGACCAAGTAAGACTGTAGCCGCAAAACCCCAGAGTGGATTGAATTGAGCCATGTTGTGTTTTATTGCTTATAGATTTAACTTTTCAATTGTAAGAGGAAGAATATGTGATTCCTTATTTCAAAAGTCACATAGTCTCGCTTTAAAGCTCGCTAAAAACTCAACGCAAACTTCATCATACTGGGTGAAGATAAACACCAGCCACAGAGGTTTTTCACAACCTGGCAACTAAAAAGTTGTTCTTATTAGTGTCTTACAACTGATCTATGAAGCAGTTGTAAATTATTTATTAACCATTGACAAAGCCATTAGTTACAACTTCTAAACCCTTTATAAAGGGTGTGCTATTAGAAAGTGAATGTCTTGACTAATTGATGAACCATTTTCCATTTTTCACGCAGAGCTCCATGATACAAATGCTGTGAACTGCACGTACAAAGATGAGGATGATTGCGTGGAGCGTTTCCAGTACTATGAGGACGCCAGTGGCAAGTCCATCTTGTATGTCGTCAAAGAGCCAGGTAAGAGAGATCCATCCTACATGGATAACTGCTTCTAATGTGTCACTCTTAGTGACAAACTCACAGAGAATAAGCACCAAACTCTGCAGTTCTCTTCAGCGTTTTAGTGTCTTTCAGCTCGTTTTGGGGCAGCTTTTTCGACAAAAAGGTTTAAAAAAACACCACTGTACACTACCCGAACAACACCAAGCAGAAAACAGACAAAGTTAGCAACTAAAAAGCCTGATATCTGCCCTCATGAGTTGGTGAGGATGAGAAAAGGGAGTTAATATCGGACTTACATTTGTTTGGTGGCTACAAACCACGACTCTAAATGAATGCTAATGCTCTGTGTCCGCTGGGTGTGTAAACAGGCAATTTTTTTGTTAACACGTTAGCTGTAACAATTTTATACAAAGATAATATGTCAATGTTGTGTTTACAGGTTGTTCCACTGCCCCCAAGTAGCCAAAGAAAATCAATTAATAGTGCTTTAAGGACAGTAACTTAGAAATATGGTTAAGATTAAATGAGAGGGGAAGCCACAATGACAGATAGTAAATGCAAGTAATGAACAGATGACAAATATAAAATCTACAACCACAAATGTATCACCATTCCAACAGTATTAGTTGGCGAAAATTAGGTGGCAAACTCCCTTGTCTTGTGAAATCAGTGTGTTTTTTCTTCACCCAAGTACAAGTTGTCACTTCCCTGCTGCATGCCCTTCATCTGCTTGTTAAGTGGCCAAATAGAAGGAGTGTTGGGTGGTAAAACAGCCTTTAATGACCACAAGTGCCCGCAGAGAAAGTCTGTCCCTGGGTCTGCCTTTAATGAATGTGTGTTTAATTTAGGCACAACTGGGTTGCAGAGAAGCACACCAAAATTTGCCTTGAACACAGTGCACCCCGCCGCGTCAAAGAGGGTCGTAAACAGCTGGCCAGGTCCCCTTGGAAGCCGCTGACTCTACATATCCTTGAGAGGAAAGCAGGAGAGGGAGAGACTAAGTAAGCAAAAGAAAGGGATAGAGGGAGGGATTTTAAAACATCAGGCTGTGTTACGAAGGAGAGAGAGAAGAGAGGAGGGGAAGATGGGAAACAGACACCCTTCAAAGTTGATGAAGCATTTTTCTCATTTAGAAGTTAATGAATAACTTTGCAGAAATAAGCTTGTAGCACCAACCTGACATGATTTGTATTTAAGCCATAATGGTAATAAGGATCAAAAGGGTCAGTTGAAGAGCAGGAAATGGAGGAAAGTAGGAATGAGGAGAGAGGAAGAGAAGGGAAGCTTTGATGTCGGCTGTAAAAGTTCACCCTGGTTGCCCCACTACGTTACCCAACACTACTATATGTATGTGCATGCAGACATACCTATGTACATGCAGCCTGGCAAACACACAAGTACACTCACATATGGACCAGGTGGCTCTTATCACTGGTGGCTGGAAGTGTAAAGGTAAGACATTTTTGCCAACAATGTGGAAATTGTTGCCAGACTCCCTGTGATCATGAACACAAATAGAAAAGTGTAACAATGATATTAAAGGCCACTAAAGCTCCTGGAAATGTGGCTTCAAATCGGATCTATTTCTCTATAACATTAATATTCATAACTAAATGAGCAACAATCACATTTGATCAGATTTGATTGACAGTGGTCTGGTAACATTATCAAACAACCCTGCAACTGTCATCACATTTTGACTCAAATATTGCTAAATCCTGATTGGTATACAAAAATGTGTGACGTCCAGAATGCCGCCCACTTCAAACCAGCAAGAGGAGCACAGACGAAACAAAAAACTGTCATCTGAAATAATCCAGCTTAATTAGAACTATGGTAACATATCGCTCATAGTAAGATGCTGACTGAGAAAATAAGCTTTCAGGGCCTTTGACGGTCATTCTCCTTATCTCACAAAGCTAGATCAACGGTCCCCAAGATTTCACTTTAGAAAACATCTGTTGGGAATCAATTACGCCTGGAAAGTAGAGGCCAAACCGATCAGTGAACTAATGAGAGGGTTGAGATGATGACGTGACCTTGCAAACAACTAAACTAGATGTTGCACAGCAGACATAAAGAGAAGAGTGATTCAGCAGGGCATGGCCTATTACTCCCCTCGAGTTTATTCAGAAACATATTTGTAGAAGAAAGTTTTCCGGAGCAGCTAATGATGGGAAAAAAATGCCCAAGGAGAGCACAACAAGTAATGTGTTATTCCAGTCTGGTGCAGGAGCCTTCATGGCAACGACTCTTTGAAAGAGAGGACTGTCAGTCATCTATTGTACAGCCTTCTTGAAACTGTGCAAATCAAATTCCTATTGAGTTTTGCCAGACCACAGTGAGGGAAGGGAGATTTGTGGCCTGGCTGAGTGAGGTTACTATTTTCCACTTCAGCCCATCCTCCTCTCTGCTCTTTGGTATTTAAAAGACCCATTGCCTTCCGTTCGCCACTCTTGTACTGCGCTCATTGTCTTGCGTCACTTCACAGATCTGATAAACTTAAGAAAGCTCCTGTCATTCATGCTAGCAGGAACCACACCACCGGGTTTTATGCCATATGCCTGCCAGCATGATAGTGTCAATATTACTATTCTCTATTAAGTCATAGCATTTAGCAGAGGAGCGAGTTGCAGCAAAAGCAACATCAAACCCATGTGAGTGAAGGAGGCGACAGGGAAGAAACAGCATTATGAAATCAGACTTCCTCTGGCCTAGCTCCTGGCTAATCTCCTCCGCTGTGTGCACTTTACTCATTCCTTTATCCCTTCCTCCTTCCATCCAGACTGCCCCAAGGGTCCAGACATTTTGGTGGTGCTTCTGTCAGTGGCAGGGGCCATCCTGTTCCTTGGCTTGGCGGCTCTGCTTATCTGGAAACTGCTGGTCACCATCCATGACAGGCGGGAGTTTGCCAAATTTGAGGAAGAGCGCGCACGTGCCAAGTGGGACACGGTCAGTGAACTTAGCACAAGGCGGCATGAGCGTGTAAATGCTGATGCGCTTGTATTTGAAAACTACTAATGTGCTGTTTGTTCAATACTAAGGTAGAAATCCAGATAAAGTCGACATTCGTTGATTTAAATTTATAAAAAAGAGTTTTTTTGAGGCAGTGGTGCCACTAAATCCCCCCTCCTTGGACTCTTTCTTAAAACACAACATGGCACACAAACATGGCACACATGCAATCATATGCAATTCATACACACACACATACACACACACACAGAAAGGCCACACACGTAGTCTCTCGCTCTCATTTTCTGAAGATGTTTGGTATTATTTTTGTGGCATGCTGTTACTCCCAGCAGAACAAAAGGCAGCCAACGGAAGGGCTGGGTTTAAATTAGCTATGGCTAATTAGCCTTTTACTGGTAATAGGCCTCTTTGAGGCCTCGAAAACACACCCAAATCCCATAGGCCTGAAACCGCAAAGAATCACAGTAGTTTTAAGATGCTCACTGAGTAACGGAAGTGAAAATATAAGCCACACATTCAAGTTAACACGTGTCTGAAATACAAATACACACTGAAATTAAGTAGCTATTTTAATTTTTTACTTTAATTTGCTAGTACGCAATTCCCCGGGGACCTTTAAAGTGACTTTTTAGGGCATTTCTACATTATTTTGTGTCTGTGAAACCTTAACTTATGTCTCTTTATTTGTATTTGACGAACAGGGACACAATCCTCTCTACAAAGGAGCCACATCTACCTTCACAAACATCACATACAGAGGAAAAGACTGATGCTACTGAACGAGGATGAAGAATAAAGGATGAAATAATGGACTTTTACTGTTCTTTGTGGGAAGGCACCGGATCATGTGCAGGCCTCTACTGTCACAAGACAATAATTAATAATTATTTGTGTTTGTAAATATGTAGAAATGATTGTGAGGACACGTTTTATCAGGGATCTGTCATAAACACCCACTTATACTACACTGATAAATAAGATATTGTTTTGATCTTGTGTGATTGACAAAGAACTTTTGTGCAGGTTTACCCAAATCACAAAAAAACATATTTACATACTTACCCATACATATGGTATCCAGCCATGTATAGTTTTTCTTTTATTTGCCCATATATTGAGATATCTACAGAGCCCTCAAAGTCTGCAAAGAATATTTTTTAAAAACTCAACTGTAACGTCTCTTTTCAGTCGCAAAAGAAACTAGAAAACTATCCACGTGACTGCATGCCACTGAGGCTAAGTGGCAAAATATATATATTTTAAAAAAGTGATGTGGGTGAACTCCTTAAAGTGGAGGAACTAAAGAGCAGATAATGTCAAGCAAAAACTGACTTTATTTCCTGACCACAATGTTGGGAGTTCCTGTTTGTGGCACTCAGTGGGGCTGAGATAAACTGTCTTCAATTTGGTCAAGTGACGTGCTGGAGATATGATGTGGTTTGGAGTAAACTGTTTTTCTTTTACTGAAAACTGGTGCAGTTTCATGTGTGGACTCCCCCTGAAATACAAAGGTGTCATATTTTAGTGATTCATTCAAATGAGGGGAATTTTGTAACCATAAAGTGTCGTGATTTGAGAGTTGAAAAACAAAGGCTAGACCAAAACATAATTTAAAATAAATGAGGAGGTTTATTCTATAGCCTAAAGGATGATTAAAGATATTGGATCTCAAGACATTTGATTCCGAATTAATAAGACAGATTTTTTGATATGATAAGCAAATGTGACACTATTCTAAATGTCGGATGTTTTAATGGCAGAGAGTGACTAATTTCCCTTGTGTTTTTGTTTTGAATGTTGAAAATGTGCTTGATCATTTGAGGCTGAGCATCCTGAAACTCCTGAAAGAAATACACCAAGACAGACAACCAGAGTTGTGGTTCCCTGCAATATGCATCGTGTTTACAGTCTGCAATGACATTGCTGCCTTTGATAAGCTTTAGGCTACAATAAAGGCTACAATAGTTGATGCAGGAGCAGAAATGTTGGGGGTTTAATGGCAACAAGGATTTTCAAATTAATGACCAAATTTAATTATTCCAATTTACACATACATTACAGGGATTTACTAAAGACACAGATAGATTATGAACAACATATGTGACTAATAAATTATTGTGCTGCTTCCCCAGGACTCTCGTCTGAGCGTGAGGGGCTTTTTGTCTGTAGTGCTCTGCTTCCATCTCCTGGACACATACTGCAAATGGCTCACTGCTTCCTGTGCGCAGTATAGGTCATCTGCAAATGACGCTATCCGACAAACAAGATGAACTATCTCAAATAAATGATATCTCGTACACGGAGCGGAACACTTGCAGATTAAGTCAGTGGGACCCAAGCAGTGCAGACTCACAAAGTAATGAAGTTATCGGTGTTGTGTGTAAATGCGTGCGTAAAATGGCACAGCGCCTCTCCCAGTATGGAGACGCACTTACCTGCCGCTGTGTGATGGCTAAATGCGTTTACATTCAAACACAACGGAAACATACTACACATATACAGATGTGGGCAACAAACAGAACATTTGCAGAAACATTGACGTGTCTGCAAAACCCCGAATTACATTCAGTGGCATGTGAATGACATGACGGGTGACTGCGCTTTCTGCGTTGCTTATGGACCTGTAGCAGTGCGGAAACGTGGAAAAACATTCAGACGTGGTCCCTTGTGCGGAGGAAGCCTGTAATCTATAGCTACCTTTTTCATCAAGGAGTGGCTGCTTCCTCTTATTTGGCGTTATTCGTTTCATGAAAATGTAGCAAGCAAAATGTTATTTAATTCATCAGGTTTGACCATATAGGCCAAACCAGTAACACTTTAGAATAAAGTTACAAAACACATGTCTAAGAAATGCTTAAGTAATTCAATCATAATGATTAATGATGGTTATAATGCTTTAATTAAAGACATAAATTCCTTTCCTAACTATGGATCATCAATTTAACAATATTAACTCACAAACACCTCATATAATAATTTATATGCAACCAAATTAGCCAAGTCCAGTTATTGGAGTGGGCATTTAAGATCCAAGCATTTTATGTAGAATCAGGCTATTAATTTTCCAAACTGGATTATCTCACAAAAAACCTGTTAAAGATGAGTCCTGCTGCTTTATGAGTCTTATCTCTGAGCGCTCTCACTGTTTAATGTTTCAAAGTGTCCCAAACCAAGAGGGTGCCAACAACTGTTGGAGCAGAGGAGGTTTTTTTTTTAACTCTTTATCCCTTGAGGGAGACACTGCAGGTGTTCCCTGCAGGACTTTGAGGAGTCTATGCATTAAGCATAACAAATACATTCAGCATTACTAATACAAGCAAGTGTGTTGTAACATTTTATAAAGTGTTACCACTAAACTATATGTCCCAACTGAATTGACTTACAAAACTGTTGTTGATGGGGTAAGTGAGAGATTTGCACACATCGCCACCACCAACACGTAGCCACCAAGTTGACACACACAGCACACTTCAAATTGAAACTCCTTCAAATATTTCACAAAGACCCAGAGACCAACCAATATTCCTATGCTGAAATACTACCTGGCCCTAGGTTTCCTGTGTGTCAGTTAGTTTGTGGTGAGTTGATGAAACATAAAGCAACTTCATTTAGGAGCATGCATCATCCATGCACAATATAAGATAGATAGAATACTCAAGTTCAAGTTTTTATTGTCATATGCACAACAATACTCATACAGTATGTATAAAAGGAAAGTCACGCAGGTAAAAATGAGAATCTAAGATATAAAATAGTGCAGTTTGTTAAAATATAGGAATAAAATAAAATATATATATGTCAAATAACATATAATATAATACTGTGCTAGCAGGTGTACAGTAATGATAAATGAATGAACTGTAATGTTAACAGGTTGTGCAGTAATGTATGTGATAAGAACTGGTTATGGACAGGTAAAAACAGGATGTAAACACATAAATAAATATGTTGTGATGATTAAACAGCTTGTAAACAGGTAGTAAAATAAATATATACAAGACAGGGTCGTAAATGTATGTAATAAAGCAAGAGGCAGTTGGTATTACACTTTACTGGAGAAAATTCCCAAACAAATTAGAAATTTCTCAACTGGCACACAATGAAACTGGGACTTTTTGGGGCCCCTGGAGGTCTGGGGGCCCGGATCATTGCCTGGTTTGCAAGGCCTACAGTATGCTGCCTGTTATTGGGGTGGTTCTGACCTGATGAGCTCACATTATCTGTTAAACAAGCGCATGGGAAGCATCACATAAAGCTCTCCCTGGAGCCCTGTGCGGCCTTGCTGCAGGGGGTGATGATCTTTCATTAACAGTTAAAGAATGGACTCTAACAAGGTGGGTGAACTTCTCCTCCCGGTGTTGCATCGCTCGATAATGACAGTAGAAAGACTGAGTGAAGCAGAAATGTAACAACACTTGTCAAGAGGCTTCAGAGCATTGACATCTCCAGGTTTGCCCGTGCAGGGGCACCAAGACGGACGAGGAAACCCCGAGGATCAGGGCCTCCTGTCCGGATGACACCAGCAGGAGCGAGCCACACCGCTCTCCTTAGCTAGCATCAGCTAAGCTAACAAATGTCTTCCCTGAATTCGAAACAATTGTAAATGGATAACTTAATTCGAGCAACTTTACTTGAGGTGTGTGGGACCGGGAGTTGTTAAGGGGTTTGCTGTCACCGGATGGACGGACAACATCCTTTCTAGTACCGTGAGTGACTGAAAACTGCGAAAGGTTCTCCAGGTGAGACTTCTGTTGCAGCCAATGTTAACGTTAGCTTGCTAGGTAACTTAACGCTAGCTAGTTTAGGTAACCTACCATGTAGCTTGTTACTTAGTAACCAGTGACATCCTAGCTGCTATTAACATTAATCAAACTTCTGCTGCTAATTGATAAATAATAACTTATGAGTGCGGGACAGCGTTTCGCTTTTCTTTCTTAAAATGTTCGCAAGATTTTGATGAGCATAATAGCATTTGCAAATGTTAACTAGCTAGTTAGCGTTAGCCGAGTTTAGCATTAGCTAGTCAACATCTTGTCAGTCAATAACAGTATAGTAACGGCTGTTCCTCCAACTGTCATGGAGTGAGTTTAACTGAAACATCGGCTAACTTAAATAAAGTTGAGGCTGTGGGTTTATCATGGAAGTTGAGATGAAGCTACATATTCTTTCTAGCTAGCTGTTAGGTAACGTTTGCTGACCAGCGTTGTTTTGATAGGCTTGTTGGGCTAAATTAACTTGCTAGCTAACATTACAGTTTTGTAATGTTTATTATCATTTAGCTGTTTATTTTTGAGTGACTGTCATCACCATGAAATCTCGCTCAGATGAGTTCGTCTGTAGTTGATGGATACCCTGTCAGGTAGGAGTTCCTAATGGCAGAAGGAAGTCGTGCCCTGCCATTTCATATGGTTATAATAACCATTTAACAGGAGGGGGAAATTTGATAGAGGTTATTTTTTTGGTCCCTCTGCTTCCAGCAACTTAAATTAGTAATGTAATGACAGTGGGGAATTACCTCCCTCACCAGTAATGTTTTAATTCACTGGCTCTTGCTTTTATCAGTTGTCATTTTCATTATCCACCTTGCATAGTATTTTAGGACTGACATCTGAACATGCAGGAGTTTAACTGGTACAACTGGTGAAATTATTTACTTCACAGGAAAGAATAATGGCCTAACTACATATGCAGAGTCAATATCCTTTTCCCCTTTATTTGTCAGGGTTCAGCATCTTCAGCAGTTTCGTACTGCAGGTTCACTGGTTAAGTTAAACCATTAAACTACTTCTAAAAAGTTTCAGAATGCATCAGGGTGTGAAATTGGTTTCTCAGTAAAGAAGCTAGCAAACACAGTTACCAAACAAAGTTTGCTTTGTGTCAGCGTTTAGAGCACAAGTTCACTTTTGACAGTGGGCTATCAAATTTACTGATCCAACATAGGCCTAGGCTCCCAGGCAGCCGTGTTGAAAGGTGTTAGATTTTGCCGGTCAGACCTCAGGATTGACTAGATTGTTAGGTCACCTGCCCCTATCAGAAAGAGTATTTCACATGCATGGTATTGGTAACTACTATATGCTATATGTGCTACTCCCTGCCTGTTTATGTGTGTACCCAGGTAGTCCACTTAAGCTACAATTTAATTCACTATTTGTATCTCTCTTTCTAGGCATGATGGAAGGACTTCATAGCCAGGCTATAAGCCTGGACCCACGCAGGCAGGAGCTGCTTGAGGCTCGCTTCACCGGAGTTGGTGTGACCAAGGTTGGTATCTCGTAAAAGCACAGCACTTGTTTTGTTGCTCAAAATGATCAGCTGCTGTATTGTGAGTACAGATTGTTAGATATGATGTAGTGAGAGGTGACTTGAATGTATTTTGTTTGGAAAACTAAAAGAGGGTTCCTTTTTTATCCCTGCTTACATAAATTTGGAGATACAAAAGAGTAGCTCCCAGTTTTCCTGCAAGTAAACGTCCCACAAACCCCAGTGTCGTTTGTGTGTGAATGCAAACTTGAGCAGTCGGCCAGCTCTCTTATGTTCGTCCTTCAGTTTAGAAAAGCTTGGAAGGCTTCTCCATTTCCAGTATTGACTGATGCTCTGTGTTCAGGAGTTTCCCTCAGTGGAATGATCCTGTCTCCCTGAGCTAAAGCTGAAACAAGACGAGCTCTGTCTTGGCTGACACGGGAGCTGGCCAGCAGTTCTTTGTTTCAGTGGAGCCTAGTGACACTGAAATGGCACCGCAGCTGAAGCTCACAGCATAGGCTGCCTGCTATGCTGCAACCCTGCTGTTGAACTGGGTATTACTGCGTGTGGGTGCGCATTCGAGAAAATGGCAACCCCTGAGAAAGCAATCACCATCATTCATGCTCCGGCCTACAGTGTGGTCTGAAATGAATTGTCGGGCCTGCTTGCTGTGGTATTACTGTGAATGATTTAAGGCTGTAAGTATGTTGATTACAGTAAATGTTGTTAAGGTACCATTGGAGACATTACAATGAACATGTGTTGTGTACATGTAAAGAGGAAAAAACAAGAGAAAATTTCTTGGCTGAATGTGTGACCTTGAGCAGCAGAAAGCCGGCAGGCCTTAAAAGCATTAGCCTCCTGCTCCAATTAGCCTGCTGTTTCTTCTTAGTCTCATCAGGCCGAGCAGCTGGCCATGAATGGTATGCATGACACCAACTGATTCTACCAAGTGGATGTGAACTGAAGATTTGCAGATTAACAGCGGGATGTACATTAAACTCCCATTGTAGCGTCCTAGCTTAGAGTTTTAGCTTAGTGACAGTAATTTTAGAGATGTTACATGCTGTTACATGCATGTGCTGACATTCCTACAAAAATAAGACCCAAGGAGTGGGAAAAATAATGTGCACATGCTTATAATTTGAAGTAACTTGTATCACAATTGTAAACACTGCCACAAAGGTGGGTTGTATTAAAGTTGAATGCCAGTTGGTGTCATTTGTCAGATAGGAAAGATATGTGGAAATATGCATTTTGATTTGTGAGTTTACTTACTTGAGATTGTCAACAGACCTCAACAGAGGCCACCATATTGTAATATCATGTAAATATCTTCTATGTCTAATTTCCAGTTCTACTCAGAAGGATCTATGTAGCATGTGATTAATCAATCAGGTGTATTGTGTGTGTTCTGTTTTCCAGAGTTCAGCCAACAGTGAATCATCCAACCAGTCTCTGTGCAGCGCGGGATCACTCAGTGACAAGGAACTGGAGGTTGGTTGGGCACAGAGTCAATCAAAATGACACGTGACTGTGCCCTCATCTTCAGGTCCTTTGACCATGTGTGCACCTCCTGACTTTCAGTGGTGTCCATAGTGATTGTTTGTGATTTGGACAAGTGGTCAAGTATTTTGTGTACAGTGGTGCATATTAATTACTAGTGGACACAGGAGAGTGAGACATGAATTTGGTAAAAATCTGGAAAACACTTTGGATAGGTCACTGGCTTTTAACAGATAAATTGAAGATTCCATGTATGAAAAGTGTTAAAGACACCTAGAACAAATAAACACCTGAGGGCAATTCAGTTTGCGTGAAGTGCATGTCTTGGGATTCGTGGAGGAAAGTGGTGGAGCTGGAGGAAATCCACACAAACATGGGGCAAACATGCAAATTACTCTCAGAAAGAAATGTGGCCCAGATTCGAACCCAGAACCGTCCTTCTGTGAGGCGACAGTTCAAAGCAATAGGCCAACTCGCCACCCTGTGAATAGTAAAAAGAAGCTGCTCATAATCTTATTACATTGTAATCAAAAGTTTCTTTAAACAAGGAGTGTAATGGCACCCTTATATCTTAAAGGCGCAAGGCCAATATGTTAATGTGGTTAATGGAATAAGCGTAATGGAGTCCATTTTAAATCTAAGCTGTGCTGGTTTTCTGTTCATGACAGACACCAGAGAAGAAGACCAATGACCAGAGAAGCAGGAAGAGAAAAGGAGACATCTATGACAGCAACAGCCAGGGTAGGTCCATCCTACGTACTGACAGAGCTCCAATAATGGCAGAAATGTCCTGGATTTCACTTTTATTGCTGCTTTTCACTTGGCTCTAAATATTCATGGTTGCAAATTTGTAAAAGAAATGCAACTTGGGATGCGTATCATATTAAATGGTGTTTTGTGGTTAGCTATTCTTCTAATCCAATAAATGTATATGCGTAGGAACATTGTATATGATCAAATGATTTTCTTACTTTTTATACCTGTCATGTTTTTTTGTAGGGAAGGGGAGAGGGCACAAAATAAGTGATTATTTTGAGGTGAGTACACTAAATGGACATCATATGCCTCAGTCCAGGTGAATGGATTTTGCATTCTAGCCACTCTGCTGTGCATCTTTTCAGATCACTCTCAAACTTTAGTGTGATGTCTTCACCTTCACTGTGCCAGTATGTTCCTTCATCAAATTCTTCCTAAATAACAACTCTGTCTGCTTTCTTTCTGTCTTGTTTATACACTCTGTCAACTGCCCTGTGGCCAGTTTGCTGGTAGCAGTGGGTCTGGCACCAGTCCTGCCCGGGGCATCCCCGTGCTGGTGCGGTCCTCTCCACAGCACTCACTGTCTAATCCTCTGGTGAGCACCAGCATCCATCTTCATAGCTCTACCTTGCTTTGGCTCTCTTTCCTCAGTTTTGCTGTTGGTTTACCAGCAATCTTTAGCCAGTGTTGGTTATGTGGGTATTTGTCCATTGTCTCTTTGCATCAGTATCCTCTTAATGACAGGGTTGGTGAGGCATGTATCTCTAAGATTTAGTTTTCATTATTTTACCAAAGTCTTATCCATTTCGGGGGTAATAGACACGTCTTTGCTTTGTCTGGATCACTTCAGCCAGTGGAAGTTTTTAAGGTTTAGTTAATGAAATGTTTTCCTTCAGTTTTACATTAATGAAAAATGAAAACAAGCCCAAACTGGAGTGAGTCTGACAGCGTGGGTTAGTTGTTCTTATGACAAAACAGCTGAGTGTGTGGTATTTATTAACTGGAAGGTTCATATGCAGGATAAACTCTGACCATTGGCCAGAGAAACTGTGGCTAATGTTTATGTTTTCAGATGTTGTTCTGGTTGTAGGCTTAAACACAATGAGCTGGCATGTAAGACAGGTAGCAGTACAGGAGGACCATGTGTACATTATGTATTTAATCACTGAAATAGTGAAGCTTCTAATTAAGAATCTCTTCACCTACCATTTTCATTCGTCCTATGTTAAGATAACATCTTTGCTCATCACAACTACAAATCCTTGTTCACCACCTACTAAATGGTGCTTGCATGTATGTGATTGGCCAACACGGTGTGTTGCCGAATGACGTCACGTTTTGTTGCAGCAAAAGTTCAACACATTAAAAAATACCTTTGAGAATATACTCAGCAAAGTGAAACAGCATTTCTTTATTCAATTCAAAGTTATTGGATTGGAAAATTCAGCATCAGTTCCTGTAGATATTTTCATTTACAATTCCAATTCTCTCCCCCGTAGCTACACTATTTATTCCTTTTCTCTCTATCATTTTCAGCTATTTTATAATCTCCCTATGCTGTCTGTATTGCATAATTGTTATATTTTACTCCCTGTGTCTTTCTACTTTTCTCTTTTTCTGTCTCTCTGGAATTCAGTTTCAGCACGGCAGTCCTTCGTCCACTGGCTCAGCCCACACAGACTCTTCATCTTGCAGCTCTGTTAAGACAGCCCCCACACACTCCTGCGCACACAAAGCCATCCAGGTAACTGACTGACTTACCTGGGTCTCCACTTAACAGGGCATCTTTGACATCATTAGTTGAGTTTGACAAAACTTGCATGGGTGACGCAACTTCACACCTTGTTCTGCCATTTAAAAAAATGACAGTAGTTGGCCAGGATGTGGATGCTAGAATTAAAGGTCAACCTTTGAAAGACTGCACCACCCACACTACAGTTCGTCTGACGCGATTCTTGCCACACACATCCAGCTATCCTTGCAAATTACACTAATTGGCCTAATTAAAGGTCAACATTTTTTAATTCACGTCTAATATCCAAGACACCAACGTCGGATTCTGATAGATTTAAAGCGATGGTGTGTTTTGTGACTGACTGGCCCAAGGGGCGTCTGCATCATTAGAGTGGGATGAGATGTTCACTGTCGGCTTGTTGTTGTCTTTGCCCTCCGTCCCTCAGTCAGACCTGACGCTGCTGAAACTGACAGCACTCGAGAAGGACAAGAACTCTGACCTGGAGAAGAAAGAGGGGAGGATAGACGACCTGCTGAGGGTAAGTTGAACTTAGTTTGGGGCATGTGGAGCGTCTGAAAGAGCTTCAGAGTAAGGATGGGTAATAGAAATAAGTTATCATCTTATTCTTGACAAAATCTCATACTTTGAAATGCCACATACACAAATTGATATTTTAGTTGACTAAGAATGATAAATGTCACACACAGCCAAGCATATGTCTGAATACAAGTGTATATATTAGGCCCATTCACAAACGTCCTTAATAATCACTTCACAATGTCGACAAATGTTCTACCACTTGTCACAACAACTCCAGTAATTAACCTGCACCACCCTGGTCGCAGCTCATCATGACGGATGTGCTCGTTAGCTTTGAAATGCCACTGTTGCTTTAATTACATTTGGTGTAAATGTCAGCAAGCCAAGCTGACACACTGATAGTTGTCGCGTTGTGTCAGCTTAAGAACAAAACAGCCTCGAATCCTTGTTGTAACAAGAATTGGATGTCAGAGTGATGATGTATGTATGTTTTGGCAGGCTAACTGTGACTTGAGGCGGCAGGTCGATGAGCAGCAGAAGATGCTGGAGCGCTACAAGGAACGGCTTAACAAGTGTGTGACCATGAGCAAGAAGCTCCTGATCGAGAAGGTGGGTGTACATACAACGAATAAGTTTGCTCAAGAGAGACAGCTTGTCTTGCCTTGTTAAAGCTAAATGTTTTCTTTTTATTATTTATACATCTGAGCACTCGTCTAACTTTTAGCTGGTTGTGTTTCATAGTGATTATGGTGGAACTCCTCAGTAATATTCAGTTGTTTACATCCCCTAAGCAGCTTTTTGAATATTCAATTCATCTTTTTTTTGTAGTCAAAGCAGGAGAAGATGGCCTGCAGGGACAAGAGCATGCAGGACCGCCTGCGTCTGGGCCACTTCACCACCGTGCGGCATGGAGCCTCCTTCACTGAGCAGTGGACAGATGGATATGCCTTCCAGAACCTCATCAAGTCAGCATGCACACAGGCACAAACATATGTTTGCATTTTTTTCCATTTTGCAGGCAAGAATGTTCACACTAGACCATTCTTACATGTTCTAGGCAGCAAGAGCGAATCAACTCACAGCGGGAGGACATTGAGAGGCAGAGGAAGCTGCTGGGAAAGAGGAAACCTCCCTCCATGGCCCAGACACCTCCGCCCAGCCTCGAACAGAACAAACGAAAGAGCAGGAGCAACGGCCAGGAGAACGAAGCGTAAGATTACAAACAATAGCTAAATTAACTTCACACAGTAGATGTTCTACATTGACCAGCCCAGTACACACACAAAGGCTGCACTGCAATGTATTGGTGCAGTTTCCTGAACTTAATGGGTTGTCCTGGCTGGGTGGTGTGGGCGTAACTTGTGTTTAAGGTAATATCTGAACTGCTGATAGATTTTTGATATTGGGGTGTTTGTTTGTTCAGTTTTGTTGTTTGTATTTGTATTGTAGATTTTTTTTTATTGTTTATTATAAAGCAATTATTCTAAAATATATCATGATAGAAATAAAAAGTAAAAGTACATTTTTTGAGACAAATTTAAAGGATATTGAGTCAGACTACGGACCTATCTGTAATAATCTTTAGTATGAATTTCAATTTGACTTTTTTTTTTTCACAAGCTGGCCTGGTTATACTGTTATAAATTACTGTTGCTACTTTATCCCACACAGGTTGTCGCTGGCAGAATATCATGAGCAAGAGGAGATTTTCAAACTTCGAATTGGCCATCTAAAAAAGGTACCAGTTCACCACTGAGCAGCTTTTTCTTTGTCTTGGTTGTTTTGGGATTTGTTTCTGGGGCCAGTTACTACTTAGTAACCTAGAGGCCTAGTACTACTTGCACTACTGTTACTTGTTCCTGTTTATCAAGGGTTGAGATAGATGATATATTTGTGTGGTCGTATGCAGGAAGAAGCAGAGATCCAGGCAGAGCTGGAGCATTTGGAGCGAGTGAGAAACCTGCACATTCGGGAGCTGAAGAGAATCCATAACGAGGACAACTCGCAGTACGTACCATCCCAGTTTAACGTACCTTACACAAGTTCTGCGGTGTGCTTTTAACTTAAAAAACGCAGTCTGAAAAAGCATGAGTTAAGAAAGTCTTCTTTTGTAGATTTAAAGACCACCCCACGCTGAACGACCGATATCTGCTGTTACATTTACTTGGAAGAGGTGGCTTTAGTGAAGTTTTCAAGGTAAGCACATGCCATTTAGTTAGCTTCCATTCTTTATTAGTATTTAGTTAGTTTATAATTTTTTTTACTCTCTGGTTATAGAGGGCTTCTCCAACTTTGTGTGTGTTGATGTGTCATGTTTTTGGTTTTTTTGCAGGCTTTTGATTTGACAGAGCAAAGGTATGTGGCCATTAAAATCCATCAGCTCAACAAGAACTGGAGGGAGGAGAAGAAGCAAAACTACCACAAGTGAGTCTGAAATGTTAACTGCTCTTCTCTCTTTGTATCGTTGGAAATGTTTTGATCTATAATGAAATTTTACATGGTGGACCTTCAAGCTTAAAACTGTCTTTGAATGTTGTCATTTGTGATGTTTTTTTAAAAAGTTACTAAATGGTTTAATGTTTTTCCAGACACGCCTGTAGAGAGTACAGAATCCACAAAGAACTTGACCACCCTAGAATAGTCAAACTCTATGACTATTTCTCACTCGACACAGACTCGTAAGTGTATCATTCTACATGACGATCATAAAGTGTGCCAAAACAGATATAATAAGTGAATGTGCCACGTTTAAGAACATCATATAGAGCTGTAATCAAAAAATCAGTTGTTTTACTTTTTATAATGAATAATAAATGACCACCAGGACACACTTTATAGTAAGGTGAAGATTAGTTTTGTCAGATTTTCAATGCACTCTACATCGTAAAGTAAAAACTATATATTTTTTGGACGTGTTGACGTGCCCAATCCTCTTATGGTCTTGTTTGTTTCCATGGATCACATCTATGTGTTGTATTACCTCTCGTAGGTTCTGCACAGTGCTGGAGTACTGTGAAGGCAATGATCTGGACTTCTACTTGAAGCAGAATAAGCTGATGACCGAGAAGGAGGGCCGCTCTATTGTCATGCAGATTGTCAACGCCCTCAAGTACCTCAACCAGATTCGCCCGCCCATCATCCACTACGACCTCAAGCCCGGTATTCTCCCAGTTTCAGTCCTTTCAGTTACAGAATAGTGAAAAAATGGCACTATTTTCTATAGAGTTGCAATCAAAACTGAATTTGGTACTTCTGAACAATTCCTCAATTATAACCTAACACCACAAGAATCTGGGTTAGATTGTAATTAAGATAAATATATGTGTGTGTGTGTGTGTGTGTGTATTTAGAAATAATTGTATATATTCCTCAGAGAAGGCTGTTTACAGTCACACGTTTTGTAATTTTTTATTTTTTTTTGTTTACTGTTCTGATCTTAGGAAACATCCTGTTGGTGAATGGCACAGCTTGTGGGGAGATTAAGATCACTGACTTTGGCCTGTCCAAGATCATGGATGACGACAGCTACAGTTCTGCAGATGGCATGGAGCTGACCTCACAGGGGGCAGGGACCTACTGGTACATGGAGACACATTTCACTGCGTTTAGTAACCAAGCAACAAATGTGGCTTCACAAGTTTGTAGCAGAGGCGCAGCCTATTGAGTGAAATGTTGCTAATTGAATTCACATCCCCTCTTCATTCAGAAATTTGTGTACAGGGATACGGTGCCAAGAGAACATACAGAGGAACACCCATTTCAATCTCATGTTGTGATTGTGTGGCTTACAGGTACCTGCCTCCTGAGTGCTTTGTGGTGGGCAAGGAGCCCCCCAAAATATCCAACAAGGTGGATGTTTGGTCAGTAGGGGTCATCTTTTACCAGTGCTTATATGGACGCAAGGTAACCACTGACAGGGATTTTGTTGTCAGATTTGTTTTTAATCAATGTGAAAAAATGAAAGTAATCTGTCTGTCCTTTTTTTTTCTTCCTTTTTTTGTCTTTTTCCAGCCGTTCGGTCATAACCAGTCGCAGCAGGATATCCTTCAAGAGAACACCATATTAAAAGCCACTGAGGTGCAGTTTCCCCCCAAACCTGTGGTCACCACTGAAGCAAAGGTGTGGTACTCATTTCTCTTAAACAGCTGTAAACTCACTGCACTGGTCCCATCAAACTTTGTACATTGATACAGTGTCACTTACTCAGTTTCTAGTTTCAAAGGCTCCATGAATGTGATAGAATTCCTGTTCATACAGGATCTTGAGGTTGAACCCAACAGTAAGGGATCCTTACTGACTGTAAACCAAAGGGATATTTCCTGAGGCTGTTTTAATAGAAGGGGTAGAGGGGTAGTCCAGGATTGAGTCACCATTAAAGCGTCACTGTTATCCAGAATTGTCCATTTTATGGGGTCTGTAAGCATGCAGCGTGCCATAAGCAGCCAGTCATTTACGGCTATCTGTTTAGCTTTATAGCCTTTGGAAGGGACTTCACTCATTGTTTGTAATGTGGTGGGGCACAAAAGTAGATCAACGTTTACGCAAAATATTTGAAAAAAAATGGTATCGGCTCAACAGCAAGAAAGTAGGTCCAGAAATAATGAATCGCTTTCTTTCCCCTCTTTGCCTCACAGGCCTTCATTCGACGTTGCCTGGCTTATCACAAGGAGGACCGCGTGGATGTGCTGCAGTTGGCCAGTGACCCCTTCCTAATGCCCCATATTCGAAAAGCCCTGGGCAGCAGTGGCACACCTTTGGCACCTCCTCTTCCCTCCACCTCCAGCTGTTACGGCAGCAGTGCCTCCGACTGAAGCAAGCTGAAAGAAACTGGAATAAAACCCCAGTGCGGACAAAGCCACGCGGAGACGTTACACACTTGATGAAACTCCTCCTTTGCCCTCTTGATTGCGAGAGAGCAGAGAGCATGATGGGATGTAGGGATCCTAAAAGTGTGAATGGAACCAAAATGACGGATGGCGTGGTGATGTAGTAGTAATTGTGCCCACCACCGTCATCTGAGTGGTAAAAATGAAGGGCCAGTCTGGCTGTGGGCTCAGTAGAACCCAAAGATTTGCCCATATGCATGCACTAACACAAAAAACTTTGGCTCATTTTAAGGGGCTTTTTTACATGATAAATAGTAAAAGCACCCGAAAAATTGCACAACTGACAGGCTGAGAATGCCACGTGTGGAAGATCACCTGCCTGTACTCTGTGGAAGGTGTAGAAGAAGCATTAATGAAATTTCACCGCATTCTGCTTGAAATGCATCATCTATCAACCTATTTTTCAGAACTAGAGTGGTCAGTTGCAAATATGTATCCCTATAGGTTTGAACCTGGGACTTTTAGGAAGGGCTCCTACAAGTAATAAGGAATGACTGATGACCAAAGTTCAAGGCCTGCCTTGTTGACATGGCACCATTCGATAAATGACTTGACACAGAAGAGGGCTGATTCTGGAAAGAGTAACTGGTTTTGACCTATTTTAAATATTTTACTGGATAACTGGAAGTCAGCTTATTATTTTAATTGTTAAGTCCATATTTTTCCATGAAATTTACTCCCTCTGATGTTTTTGTTAATCTTAGAGGGGGGCTGACTGTGCGTGAGTGTTGTGATGAGAGTTAAGATTCAACAGAAATAATTATGAAACCATTAAAAAACATTTGGTTAACTGTGGCGTCTTACTTGATTTGGGAAAATCGGTGGATAAATAATTCGCTTTTAAGTTCCATTCTGAGTATTTATTAACTTAATCATTCGTGCTATTGTCAGTAGTTACATGATGCCGTTACATCAGTGTGTTCTGATGTTTGCGATTACATTAATGCACGTGTCGCATACATTTAATCTATAACAAAATCTCCACACCAGACTTTTTGTTTTTTTTCACAGCATGAAATTTTTATTAACTCAAATCCCACCATTAAAAGTATCCATCATATCTAAAACAGACAAATTCATGTGATGGCTGCAGAGTATGAACACACAGAAGCTGTATCAGTGTACCTCTAAATACGACAGTTTGCCTGAAAAGCATGTATGTAACTGGCAAATGTGACAACTGCATTCAAGGTTAATGAAATACTGAATTACTCCTGTTGAATACTAAACCGTGTTAATCTATTAAAAATCCTACCTTGACCATAATTATCACATCATGCTCTTACAGCAGAGTTACACAGTGACTTCAAAGGGGTGCAGTGCAACGGGAGAGAAAGGATACCTTGAGCTTTATAAAGTGATTGAGCTGAATTTGGTGAAGATTTCTTTTAAATTACATTCTAGTCTGAGGTTGTAATGCGACGTCAGCTTTTCGGAAAAAGACAGATATTGATTAGTGAAGCAGACGATTAAAAAGAAACTAAAGGACACGTGTGTAGTTCTCTTATCCTTCTTGCTTTGAGGGACGTGACGACAACCTGTGCCCGTCTTCAGTGCTTCCACAGTGGGCCCACATCATATAATCTCCACTTTGCAGCATAATAGATGCAAATTATCCCCTCTTTGTAACATGTAAAAACACGGACAATCTCGACTGAAGATCTAGAAGACATGAAGAGATTGCTCCGTGCTTTTTATGGGCTGAAAATCCCCCCAAAAAAGACTTGCAAAATGGTGCAGACATAACGATTCCTTTTCCTTTGGCCAAGTATCCAGATAAGATTCACTCAAAGGGGCTTTGCAAAACTCAGTATCACAAGGCATTGTCCAACAGGTCTATCTGTTGTAGAACTGTGAGGTGACCCAGGCAAGTCCCCACTTCAGGTTGGTGAGCATAAACTTGAGTGCCTTGGTCCACTGCTCCTCAGAGTTGAATTGGGTTTTGATGGAGTAGGAGCCGCCGCTGCCACCCGTGTCCTCGATCTTGCCCTTCTCCACATCCATCCTGAGGCATGGAATAAAACATCAATTACAGTTGTCACATAAAGCCTGGTGGCAGAGTAAGGGCAGTGTAGATTTCTAGGTTGGTTAAGATTGAGGTTAGGCTGTCAGAGGTCTTTCCCATATGGGACAAAACTGTGAGCTTTATAAGGCTAGTTACACAAGTAAGTGTATTAGTAAATGTCGTACTGGAGGCCATGCTTTAATAATTCAAAGGGTTATACAGCCAAAGCTTTCCCAAATGTCCCTTGTTTGCCTCAACAGCATAATCAAAGCAGACACTTCTCCAGCCCCTCTAGAATAAGTTGAGGTAATGGTTTAGAATTCGCATTCAAACTTCATGAATATTTACAGCTTCATCTGAAATGGCTGCCATGGCACCCTGGTTAATGAGCATTAAGACGAATGTACGCATCGCGCTGGTCTGCAGGTAATCTGACCTGTATGGAAGGCAGAAGCCAGTGTCTCCTTTTTCCACCTCCTCTTTGAACTGCTGGACACAGTCCAGGAAGGCCACCATGGCATGGTCGAATTTATTGTCCCAGAAGAACCTCAGGCCGCCGGAGCAGTACAGAGGGAGTTCCTGGACAAACACGAGACACAAAGAAAAGGGCGGGATTGGAGCCTGGAGGAGCGTTTAAATAAAGATGGGAGAGCTGGGCTTGAGAATACTGTATGCATTACCTTGGACTTATCACTCAGTGACTCTAAGTATGAGTGGTTTCCATATGGGACAAGACGATATCTGAGGAGAGAAGAGAAGCGTTTTGAGCTTAATTTTATGTAACAAAAGCGTAACAGTAAAAAATATGGACACGTGACTAAATTAATATACACTGTTGACAAAATTTAACTGAAAAACACATTTTAAACTCAATAGTCAGCTAGTTCAATGCCAAATACACACAAACTGAAATGTGTGTGTGTGTATGTGTACCTCTGGAAGCGCAGCCCCATTTTGTTGGCCAGAGCGTGCAGCAGCAGCACCGTCTGCCCCCAGGCTGCGTTGATCTCATTCCACTCCACTGGGACGCTGGGGAGTCGACCCAGACGGAAGTTGTTGATGGTACCAAACTGGCCGCTGTGCCTGAACACAAACAAACAATTCAGATTCTCAGTCAGCGGGCACTGATTCATTTATGTCCCAGAGGCCTGTCTATATCAAGTGTTTGCTAAGTCACAGTTGATTGGGCAACACAAAAACAAATTATTCATTCCTAGCATACACAACAACATTTGTGCGTGTGTGTGTATACCAGATGTGAAATGTGGCATTGAAGACGTTGGTCTTTTTCAGGCGATCCAGCTGAATCTGGCAGTAACGCATCTGGTTGTCAACACTCTTCAGCTCATCATCCAGCTCCAGCTGTTGCCGTTTAAACTCGCTGTACTCCTTTTGGTACCTTTTTAGCACAAAGCAGTGGAAAAGACACATGAGCACTTAGTTGCTGTATCATTTAGCTTACAGCGCTGTCAACCTGTACACACACCAGCCTCGGGTCACTCACTGTAGCTCTTCTGTGTCCAGCTGCTGAGAGTGGGTCCTGCTCTGTGTCAGGTCCTGGGCCACAGCGGCCCTCTGCTCCTCCACTGCCTCCAGCTCCTGGACCAGAGCCTCCTCCTCCTCCTTCAGGTGCTGCAGCTCCGCCAGCAGGGTCTCCTCTTCCTCCACCTGCAGTTGTGACAGCAGCTCCAGACACTGCCTGAAGATACGTTCACATACAATAGATGTTATTACACACACATGCTACTGAAAATCCCTTTGATTGAAAATAAAGTGTTGTGCACCAGCTCACTTGTAATTCTGACATTCGTTCTCTGTGATGTTGAGCTGCGTGTCCAGGTGGTCCAGCAGGGTGTCTGTGCATTCCTCACACAGCGGGTGGTCCACATCTGTCTGGCCCGACATGATGTCAAACAGGTCGCTGGTCACCTGAGTGGGATACGATAACGTTGCCAGATGAGAACATAGCGGTTCTGAGTTCAGTCCCCACATAGATCACAACCATGAACTTCACGCAATTTAATTTAGAATTTACATTTTTCAGCTGCGTGAAAGTGGACTTTACCTTCAGCCTACGACTAAGGTTTTCCATGGTGCCACCATCAGATGCTTCTCCAATCAGTGTGAAGCTGTTGGCGCTCTCTGTGGACATCATCCTGTTGGGAAAGATTCAGCAGTTCAGTCAGTTTTGTAGGGTATGCTGCATTTGTCCATCCATACCTCATATGACAGCAAAGAGATAATCAACAGATATAAATTGTCAGTATTCTGTTCCCTGAATGAAAAGACTTGAGCGCTCACCGTGCAGGAGGGATGTATTTTCTGGACACTCCATCGTGCTTGTTTTCCACAAAGGTCTCCTGAAAAGAAAAATGTATTACTGAGGCTCAAACATGCTTGCTTACAAATTATTTTAGTCTTCTAAAATTCTTGCAAATGACATCGGGTTTTTCAAAACAGAATCAAAAAGAGGAGTCCCATCAGTTTACTGTATCAAGATGAAGCACATACAGAAACATGACGTAACAAGCAAAACACTGTGCTTTTATTTTTTGTGCTGGTTTCTTCAAAGTATGCAGGAACTTTTAGAATTTATTTACACATGCTTTTGCTAACTATTTAAACAATGCAGTATTATCAAGTCATAACATTTGATTATAAATTCTTTCTGTGGTTATACAAGTATGGAAAGATATCAGCTTCCCAGACACCACTCATTCATCTCATCAGTCTGTGATCAGGGGCCTAGAGAGAACTGTTTCATCACATAACTTTCAGATGCTCACAGAGGATGGATATAGTGGAGATACTGAACGAGAATGATGGGTTGATGGTGGCAGTAGTTGCATGACACAATGGCCCACATGAATTCAAGTGATTTTCTGCCACATTCAGTGTAATCTTGTGCTGAAAGACATTTTTAAGTCGCATATAGAGCGTGTTTTCTGCTGTACCTACCTCTGGTGCTGTCTCCCCCTCAGTGCTGTCAGCCTGTTTGCTGGGGGTCACTGTGACCAGCGGGGCTGAGGAGGAGAGAGGGACACATGACAGATGGAGCACTACATCTCCTTTAACACCACGTACATTTTACAGCAGCGATGACTGCCTCTTGCAGGTATACATACCGATGAGTTCCTGGATTGTGACCCGGTCGAGCACATTGAAGGATGTGTCCAGTTTGAGCGGCTGACAGCACCGCTGACACACGAAGCTGACCTGCATGGTTGTGCTCGACGACTTGGAGCCCTCCATCGCTAGCTACAAGAAGACATATAAAGACATAAAAGCACACTGTAAATACCCAAAATGTCCGAGTAGTTAATACTAACGGCAGCCACTTTTTTTTAGAAGTTAACGCTACACATTATAGCTTGCTAGCGCGATAGCTGTTTGGCTAAACTGCGAGACAGCTAGCATTAGTTAGCTTTGCAGCTAGCTTGTGTGTAACGTACATTAACAGTGTTTAAGTATAAGATGGACTCACTGTCGCTTGTGAAGACTGAAAACTATTGCATAATAATCCTGACTTGCGCACGTCGAAAATAAGAAATCACTGGCGATATATTTAGCGTGACTGTTGCATTTTTGCACCTCGGGACTTCTCTTTCCACTTCCTTGTTGTTGTTTACGGCGGATGTGACGTCAAAATTAAAAGTGCGAAAATCACTTAAAAAACACTTATAAATAACTAAATAAATAAATAAAACATAATGCATTCTGTAATAAAACCTGGACTTAAAGAAATAAAAATAAAAATTTTAAAACACTTTTTTCACAAATTTGAGCCGGTGTTACACCTCTCACAAATTTTGATAGCTGTTACCTAAAGACTGTGACCCCATAATACTCAGATAGTAAATATACTTGCACTTAACCTGAAAATGTGTGCTCAACACTTTGGGTTTTTTCATATTCAGTTAATCCTCTACTGTCACAGAATCTGACAGGTACAACAAAATCATAGCTATCAAAATAAATAATATGGGGGCACAATTTTTGGTAACACACAAACAGTGTGTGCTAAAGTATGATATAAAAAAAAACATTTGAAGTGGCTGTATAACATCACACTCATACATCTATTGAGGAGCAATTCTGCGATGTGAATTTAATTGATCATTTGCCAAATATCATACTCACAAATGCACATTTTATGTAAGAGTTTTTAGTGTTTATGAGGAAATGTAAAGCTACACCAAAACTACTGAATCCACATGCTATTAAAACTTTGGTTACATAAGAAACATATATTTTAATCTATATTTAATAGCTTTTGACTTATTTTTCCATTGATGCCTTTATAAATGTCATGGACAGCTGACTGAATGACAAAACACTGTTGGACTGCTACATTTCACAGACTCTCTAAGCCTGTACTTTCAAACTCTTTGTTTATTTACTGTATTCTCTCTATCTCCTTGTGTTACCTGCCCAGTTTACACTTAAACTTGTTACTTCAGTGTAAAATAAAAAGCAGAAAAGATGTATGGAGGCATAGTTGGTGGTCACTGCTGTGCAGTATGTGTTTCACTCTCCGGACCAGCAGGCGGCGCTGTAACATCAGATGCAAACCGCCGTTAATCAAAAGCAGAAGAAGACGATAGTTGCGGGAAAACTGAAGCGGATGAAGCCTGTGTTGATAACTCCAAACTGGAAGAAAACAAGGTAAATGTGGAAATATATATTTTTTACAATTAGCCAGAGGCATTTGAAAAATTCTAGCTTACTGCTTACTGAGTCACATGTTGGTGTGCCGACGTCTTTGCGTCGATTGTCTCAATCTCAGAAGTCAGAAAGTCAGCAGTGCTCGGTTAGTTAGCTGTGTAACCTCCCGAAACAAATCAGCAGCTAGCAAGCCTGATGTTTAGCTTCCAGCTTTAGCTAAACTGTGTTTTATAACGTTACAATACACTTACTGTCACTGAGTGTTAAATCTGACTGATCTCTGAATATTATGTTTCATCACATGTTTGCTGTGTGTAATGTTAATGCTGCTTTATTGCCTCTCGCAGCTAACGTTATAACGGTGTCCACATGTAAGCTTTCAAGACGCCCACTGGGCTTCTGCATTGATGAAGTGCCTTAAAAACTTTTTTATTTTTATAGCATTTTCAATTTAACGAACAGAAGTATAGAACAAAAACATGAGGTCAGCTAATGTCTGATAAATGTATTTATAGATTTTTGGTAACAGCTTTTTTTTATCACTTGCAACTATAAAAATCTTCAGCAGGTAGATATCACTTTTACAGTAAGTAAGTTAAGTTTAGTTAGTATAGCATCTTTTACAGAGCCAGGTCACAAAGTGCTTCACAAGAGTAAAATTGTTAAAAATAATACCTTAAAAACAGTAAAAAAGAAACAAACAACAGACCTTAAAAACAGTAAAAAGAAACAAACAACAGACTTTAAAAACACACAAAAATTACAAACACTAGACACAAAAGATTCAGTAACCTACAGGAATAACTCTCAGGTGCGTAGAGAAAAATGCCACATCAATACTGAAGCCAAGTGTCCTTGATATTAAGTGTCCCACTTTCTCCCAAAAAGGCTGAATACGTGGACAGTACCTAAATATGTGGGCATGGTCCACTTATAAATATGCATAAATAATACGGTGAATTTGTTGGAACTCATTTCAGTTGCAAATGATCTGCTTCCACTGAGCCCGGCACACATAAAATACACATCACAGCAAGAAAAGACTGTAGTTGTCTTAGTAGCTTCCTTTTTAGATAACCCATTGTAGCTGGCTGCCTGGATAACAATACAATCTATATGTACAGTAGATGTGATATGACCAAAGTACACACAGTTACACAATTGTCTTAACTTTACTGCAGGTGGGCTAGTTTGTCATAATCACAGACAAGGTTAGACTGAGTAGTTCACCATTCAATGAACAATAGGACTTTTCAAAGCCATGGTGTGAATGATTAGGAAATAATTAACCATAAAAAAAGACCGCCATGCGATACGGATTTATATTTCAGTATCTGTTCAGGTGTGTAAACCTGGAAATCGTTTTGTTAATTTAGATGACATTTCATGTATGTACTGTATTGCCCAGCACTATAATTAATTTCATAACATAAAACTGTAGTTAACACTCCAACTATGGAAGATGAATATTTTCTATGTTCAAACACTGTATCCATGCTGCTACATTTCCCATTACTGAAACTGTATTAAGTTGTAGGGTGGCTAAATGGCATCAAATACTAACTCTACCAGTAACATCTAATATTAGCAGTTAGTTTTGAAAGCAGTGGATTGTTTACAGCCTCTGTATGTGCGCTCTGATTTTTCTTTTGTAGCTTTTAAAAATCACCATGAAAACCCCGAAGGCCACAGATGTCAAAAAGGGGATTTCAGTCCTTTGGGAGACTCTGCAGTGTCCCATATGGTGAGTGTCATTCTGACCAAGAAGCTAAATAAGCAAAATCTAAGTTTGTAGTTTTGGAAAACTGTCATGTTCATACGTTTGTTCACCTGTAGCTTGGATTTAATGACTGCACCTGTATCTACTAAGTGTGACCATCAGTTTTGCAAGTAAGTATTTTTTGATTACTCCTCATTTGTTATAGAAACTTATATTTACATTTTTTTTACACGCACTCGCAAACAATATGTGTGTTTTTCTTTTTCCACAGATTTTGTATGATGAAGCTTTTGGACAACACGAAGCAAAACAGGGCTAACTGTCCAGTGTGCAAAGCCAAGATAACCAAAAGGTCAGACAAAATCAGTAAGAGTACAGTGTAGCATTCATTATTTTTTAACACTTACTTACATTATCATAATAATGTGTGGATTTTTTAAACGCACACAGGAGCTTGCAGGAGAGCCCTGGGTTTCAGAGACTGGTAGCAGGATTGCAGGACATGATACAGGCATATGAACATGACACTGGCACAGACTGTAAGACTACATCACAGACTTCTTAAAATGGCATTGTAAAATTAAATTACGTTATCTAACAATATTACTTTTGTGTTTTCAGACTTAACTGGAATGTCCCAGCCAATAGGACCTGGCACTGACCGTGTGGAAAATGTCAGTGACGATCTTCCAAGGTCTCACTCCTCAACTATAGCAGGTAAAATCTTGAGGCCTTGTATGGCGGTGCATCTTTTCACCCCAAATTAATTGGCAGTTTTGCTTTTATTTAAAAGCTAGTAGTAGTATGCAGTGGTAGATGACACTTGAGGTAATAGGCGATTCCAAAAGGTTAATTATTTGTAATTTCCCCATTCCTTTCTTAGCCCAGAATGGATTTGCAAGACTTATGGGGCTTGAAGACACAAGTCCTTTGACGACAGAAAATGAAGGCCTGGACAGTGGCCTTGGGGAGGCCCCACCAACTTCTGACAAGAAAATGCACAGCCCTACAGATAATTTGGAACCAGTGGAAACAGAAATGTCAGAAGTTGTGGAAAAGGCAACATCAACACATAAAACTAGAGGCAAAATGAGATTTTCCAAATTGGAGAAACCCTCCATTTGTCCTTTGTTAATTCCAGACGAGGCTGAACACCAGCCTTTAAGAAAGTCCTCAAGGAAGAAGCAGAAAAAGGATTTGGAGCCTGACAAGATTCTTGACCAGAAACGGAAGAAAAGTCTAGAAAAAGTCGCTGAGTGGCTCATGAACGTTCCGGCTGAAGGAAGTCTCGAGTTAGAGAAACCCAACCAAGATGCAGATGACTCTGACAGCTGTTCTTCCACTTCGACAATAGATATCAAGCAACACAATAATGCTGTGAATCCTAGGAGAGAGGATCGTGCTAAAGCCCTTGAAGAGCAGGTGTTTGGGGCCGTCTACAAACGAGGGCGAAGAGGGAACAGGACCATCTCCCCCCCACTTAATGTTTTTGGCAAAACAAGCTCTGAAGATAAAAGTGAAAGCAATACGGAGGAAGAGCAACAAATGATAGAAGAAGTAAAGGACACCAGCAGTGACATTTTAGAAGAAGCAGAACAGATGGAGGTCATGGAGGAAAATGATAAAGACAAATATGAGGAAGAGTTGAACAACTTGCCAGAAAGTGACAAAAATAATAGCAAAGATGAGGTTGTCTGTCCGGTGTCTGATATTGGACAACAGCAACCAGAAAGAAAGTCAAAGAAAAGGACACGTAACACTCTGCAGCAGGTTGACAGCGATTTGCAAGAGCAAGCTACGGCAAAGTCAGAAAGTACTGAGCAAAAGAAAACTGACAAGAGAAAAGGCAAAAACATCAAGTCAGAAAAAGGCAAGCCTGCTCGAGTGCAGAAACCCCTTGTTTTGGTTGGCGTTCATAATGGAGAAACCAGTCCTGAGACCCGGCCAAGGTTGGAAGAAGTTCAGGTTCATATTGAGAATTACCCCAGCAGCGAGGACCAAGAAATCCCTGTCATGAGGAGCACCAGGAGAAGTAGAAGACTTCAAGTCTTCGGCGAGGAAGTCCAGCACGTTCACAAAAAAGCAAACTTGGAAGCTAATAAACCTGAAAAAGACAGCAATGCTGCAAAGCAATCAGAGGACGCTAAAGGGGGAACATTGGATAACACGGCATCGCCTAAGAATGGAAACATGACAAAGGTGGCTGAAAGAAACGGATGTATTTATGATGATGATTTAGTAGGAATAGAAAACATGGAGTCTGGTGAGAGGACATCTTATTTGAGACCAACAGAAGAGTCCATTGCTGAAGTGCCAAATGCTGAAACTTTGTCTGAAGCTAGTGCTGCTTGTTATGTCCCTGTGGTCCCAAGCTCTACAAGTCCAGCTGTGGTAGATCCAACACTTGAAAGTGACAATCCAACGAATCATTTCCCAAACAATATTCAGTCAGAAACCTTCGCCTGCAAGACTAAATGTGCTGGAACAGAAAACGAGGAGGACAAGAACGACAGCGAGCTGGACACAGAGCAACTGCTCAGGAGCTTCAAAGCCACTAAAAGGAAATCTTTCCATCTAGGGGGTCCAAATGTGAAAAGGAGCTGTAGTTCAGACCAAGAAATAGTGCAGGGTGCTGGTGTTGAATCTGCAAAAACATATCCAAATATATCTGAAATCACCAACGAAAACTCATCTTGTAGTGACTTGATCCCCCCTTCTAACTCACCTGGCCTGACAAGAAAAACAGATCAGGTGGTGGTAGAAGCCTCGACCCCTGATAGCAGTTGTTCAGGTCAGGGCAGCGCTGGTGGTAATTGCATCTCCAGGAATAGTGTTAGTAGTGCCCTCACTCCCAATAAAGTGTCAAAACATGGCATAGAAAGTCCTCATCTTTCTGTTGTGCCTCAAATAGTAGATTCTGGGCTCTGCTTCGCAGCCGTTGAAGACGAGGAGCTAAATGAACCCTCAAAGTGTTCTCAAATCGCGGAGAATCAGCTTGATTGCACCTTGAGGGATGCTGGCAAAGTAGAGGAGATAAGAGAGTCCTCTTTAACTCCTGATGGCCTTGGAACAACAGGTGAACAAATTGTCCACGAAGCAAAGTCGTACAGCCGCGGTAGTGGAGAGCTCAGTGCCCATTCCTCCATCAGGAGCATGCCCAGGAGGAGGACAAGAGCCCAGAAGCTCGAGTCTTCGTCCGAGTCCGATTGCAGCGGAGAGGAATTACCTCCTCTGACTGAAATTTTCGGAACATCAGCTCCTCCCTCTGCTGTGACCCAGGATCAGGGAGACAGATGTGAGGGTGTTACAGCTGATGGAGCCAAACAGTTGAACTGTCCACCTGCATGCCCCAGCCCTGACTGCGTTAACTCCAGCCAAGCGTCTGTGGACTTGTTTGGCACGCCTGAGGAATGTAAGTTGATTCTCGGTAACCAAAATAGTTGGTTTTTTTCCAAGACTTCATTTTTAGGTTTTGCAGCCTGCTGAGATTAACAATAAAACACAACAAGTCTTCTGTTTTGTTACTAATCTGCCAAAGATGTGCTTGCTCTGTTGTTTCCCACTGTTAGAGTTTGTGTGTCTGTGGGAGAACAAAAAACTCACTCTCAAGCGTTCAGACACAAAGCAATTTGATTATTTCCTCTCCGCAGGTGATGTCCCAGTAAATGACCCCGGCGTTTCCATGGAATCATCACAATTCTCAAGCGAAGTCCTTGTTACACAGGTAAATATGATTATATTCTCAGTTACTTCATGTTTTTATACATAGCTGTATAAATACACCCTCTGTTTAAGAGTATGAAGAACCTTTGATTCTTGACAAAGTGGCAATTTCCATTAATTGTAACACAGAAGATTTCTAACTAATAAGTCTGTCTATTTGCTTGTTCAGCATTACCTGGATGCATTGTGCTCCCAGTGATGCACTGTCACGTTACGCCCCAGAGAGGGCAGCCACCACACTTTCCCAGACCCAAACTGTCAGCTCCTGGATGACAGACTACCTCGCTCAGTAAAAAATGTCCCCCTCAGCAGCTTTCTAAATTGCATTTCATTTACGTTAGAGGAAATGCCGCCTAGGAGATGATTCTTGTTTTCTACCTCATCCATCTTCCAGCGCTCTCACTTTTATCTGTCGACTGTATTTGACTGCGAGTTCAAGTTTCACGCCCCGGGGTTTAGAAAGGGCCCGGGATTACACTCATCTGAGAATACAGAGGTTCGGTGTTATTGTGCTCTGTGTTTGTGCGTCAGTGTACATAATCAATACGCTGTAAACTCAAAGGATGACATTCAAAGTATTAGTCCAGTGATGCATTGAAACAAACACACTTTTAAACCAATAGACTCTGTTCTTCCAAACCAGCACCAGCTGAAAAAGCTGTTGTTACTTCTTAAATATTATATAATCACCTTCTCGGACTCCTATTCTGTCTTCTCCTCACTAAGTGCTGTCTGGCTGCAAAAGCACCCATTCCCTTCCAATAATGACTAACTGGCTCTAACTGAGTGTGGGTCCCTCCTCACTGATTGACAGTTGTTATTGTTTTCATACACCAAATGTGCAGCCAGTATGTGTCCCCTTTATTTATTTGTTTTATAGTAAATGTTGCATTGCGCCATCATTCGTAATTATAAGATGTTCTACTTTGTTTTCTCCTATTTCAGCAAAAGATAGAAATGCAGAAGGAGCTGGTGAGGTTGGAGAAGTTGATGGCTCTGGTGTCAGAGGTGCTTCAGGAGAAAGAGGAGAGTCCTGCAAAAGAAGTCCCCTCAAAAACAAATCAGAGCGGCAAAACCGCAGGTGAGCTAAGTTAAGAAATGTAGAACATTTTCTTCGGGCTGGCGTGATTAATCAACTCATTAGTAGCTGATTATTTGTTTACGACATGTCTTAAGCAAAATGCCAAAAAAAAGAAATCACTGGTTCCAGCCTCTTGAAGGTGAATATTTGCTGATTTTATTCTTTTTCTATGATAGTATACTGAATGTCTTTGAACTGTTGGTTGGACAAAACAAGCAATTTGAAGAGGTCACCTTGGGCATTTATTTACTATTTTCTGACATTTAATGGACAACAACAATTACTCCATGAGTTGAGAAAATAATCTGCAGATTAATCGATAATCATTAGTTGCAGCTCTAAATTTTTGTAATGCAACAATACCAGCCTGAAATACAATGTTTAAAATTTGTGGTATTGAACATGACATTTTACCCTGTGTTCAAATTTCATATGAAGTGAAGCAAAGATTACTCGATTTCTACCATTTTCTTCTTTTCTAAGGGATATATCATACCTCAGTGACTCCAAACTGAACTATTGAGAGCTGATTGTTTTGTGTCCTCAGGCCCAGACGCTCACAGACCCCTCCCGTGTGACCAGGACACAGGTTCAGACCGGTAAGTGAAGCACGGTAGAGTAGAGTGGACTTTTAGCACGACTGTGTAGAGATTTCTATTAACAAGCAAAAATGAAAAATGAAAAATTTTAAAGTAAAAAAAAACAAAACTGAAATAACAATCAAGTGGCATTGATTGATTGATATCTTTTATTTCGAACACGTAAATAAAAAGAAAAAGAATAGATAAAAAAGAACAAAAGAATGACAATAAAAGAAATAAACAATAAACCTAAACAACGATCTCAATAAACAAATTCTCATAAGCAACACAAAGTAAATATTACATGTTCGAAAAGGAATAGGATGAAGTATTACCTCATTTATTCCTACCCTTTCTCAACTACTCGACAATTAATCCATATATACAGCATATGCAATTTATAAACATAAATAATAACATACAACTCAACAATTAATCCATATATAGAATATTATAAACAACTTCTATAATCTTTTCATTTATCTATTTATTTTTTCATTATTTATTTATTTATTTATTATTATTATTATTGTTATTATTATTATTATTATAGTAATTTATTACTATGAATGCAACATTTCTGAAGAAAGAATTGTTTGACTATGAATGAATTTTGAATAGGTGGTAAATGACACTGAAATATAGTTTCAAAATAAACAAATAAAATATAAAAACCATCATCAACACACAATATTTGTTGCAAGAAAAAAGTACAAAAATAGTGCATACAATAGTACATGCTTCATTGCTTAATCTCTTTTGTGGGAAAAACTACACGGTCTTACTGAATTAACCGGAATCATGTACAACTCCAGTCAAACTACTTATAAACGCGGCCTTAGCTCCTGTCACTTGTCACTTTACTTTTACACACAACCCTCATTGTCATATATGTATATAGTGTTATATTTCATTGTGTATTACCTATTTATTTTATCTTTATATTTTATCCTATGACATCTTTTTATTTTATCTTAGTGCTCTTACTGCTGAGCTGACCTGTTTTTCTCGTCCAACACATTTCATTGTAACGTTGACCCTGTGTTAACCTACATATGACTAATAAATCTGAATCATCTGTCTAACATGAAAACTTGCCGCCCAACATTAAGTCGTTGTTTGCGGTATGCAGGAAATGATTAGAGGAGTTGATATCCTGATTCTTAAGAACAGGACAGTTTGAAACCGGCTCTACTTGGTAACTGACTGCACTGCTACAGAGGCTGCCAATTCTCTGTTGATCCATCTTATGATGTTGTATTTGAAAATGACAGGGGGATGTGTCGATGTGCGACTTTTGATCTTTCTGGTCTTATCATGGGCATCAAGTTTGTATTTGTGGTAACTGTCAGTGCCTACAAAGTACATGTAGCTTTAAAGCAGTAGTTATACATACTGTACAGGCAGCAGCCGGTTAGCTTAGCTTAGCATAAAGACTGGGAACAGGGGGAAACAGCTAGTCTGGCTAGCAGAACGTTTTTTTGTTTTGTTTTTTGGTCACTGGGCCAGTTAACCTATCAGCTGTGACAATCCTTCAAGTCAAACCTGACTTCAACAATACATCTAATGAAATAATATCTGCCTCAGTGTCTTGTATTTCTCTCCTCAGAGGGTTGTATACATTGTTAATACATTTTAAATGGAGCTATATTTCAATACTGCCATATTAAGAAGAACAATAACCAGGGCAAGTGGCATGTAATTGGTCTCTTTCAGTCTGTAACTGAAGGAGAAAGTTAGCGTCTGTGTGTGTTGCTAGTCTGGTTCTCAGAGGGCGATGCATCTCAAGAGGACAGGCGGATAATCTCTCTAATGAACCCAGAATCTGCTTATGCTGTGGAGAATAAAAAAGTCATTACTGACTGCATCTTATATGTCATTTAGAGCACTTAGAGGGAAACTTGTGTTGCCACAGTAATTTATCTCACCCGCTTGGCTGCTTCCCCCCAACCTCTTGCCTTGCAGGGCTCTAAGTGCTGTCCTCCAGGCGAGAGAAAGGGAGAGATGGAAAAAGACGGCAGATGAAAACACAGAGGGCTTTAGCTACAAATTAAAAAGCATATACTCCATGAGCGCACTGCTGAAATCGGAAAGAATGGTTGGCACCGGAGTATATGACAAGTTTTCAATGAGCCATTATCACTTTGGTGCCGGTAATTTAAATGTAGGCTTGCTGCCAGTTGTCACAATTTTGGGAGCCCTTGAGTGAAGAAATAAACCCAAAAGAAAACAAAGGAAGAGAACTTTACGAAACTTTATAGAATAGCTTGTAAACCACTGATAGCAAAGGACATGAGTAATTGGATATAGCTTTTCTGTCAATACCAAGTTCCGATCCAACATCTTACATCTTCCCACCTAATACAACTGCACCGTGCAGAGTGTGAGGACAATGTTGTGTTTTTTATTGTTTTGGCTCTTCTGCAGTATATTTGATTTGAAATGAAATGATGACTGAGTTTAAATCGCTGCTATTTAACTGTAGGGGCACATAATGCAGCAGGATAATGACCCCAAACAAACAGTGTAATATTCTTGATTGGCTAAGTCAGTCACTCGACATGAAGCAAAGTGATCATGTGTTTCACGCACTGAAGAAACAAGCAACAAGTGAATTTGGCTGCAGTATAGACCAATCGGAGCTCCACCAGGGAAGATACCAAGTATCTGCTAATATTTGTGGATTGAACACTTAAGACAATCATGGACTGCAAAGGATTTGCAACCAAATATTGACTTTATTTGAGTGTGTATGTTAACTTGACCAGTTACTTTCTGTCCCCTAAAGTTGGGAGTTAATTGGGATTAAAGCACTGTAGTGAACTTTTATGTGCTGGAGCCAACAGGACTGTGTCACTACCCTAATACTTTCTGACTGCACTGCATCATGGAGTGAACCTACACTTAGATTAGTAAAGCCAAACCAGCTGAATACCTCACCATTACACCCTTTTGTCTCCTGGTTTCTAGTAGTGTTTCATAGTGTTGTGTATTGTTCTGTTTGTTGTTGATACCCATTAAGACAGGGGCGTCCAATCTGTTGTGGCAGGAATGTTTGGATGGGATTTGGTCAACAAAATACTGAGGTTCAAAT
>NTHP01000819.1:138077-166019 GCA_003416845.1 Oplegnathus fasciatus | reverse complement strand
CAGAAACATTTTGTTTAGAAGTTGATTGTCAAATTATGAATTGCTAAAAATAAAATTCGAACTGATGACTTTTTAAATATTATTTTTTAGAATATCTCGCTTAGAGGGCCCCGACTCAAGATTAAGAAAACTTCAGAATCAGCTTCAATAAAAGTCAAACAATGAACCACATGACACAGATGTTTTGATAGATTTTTTCTCGACTTTTATATTTTTAAAAACAAACAAAAAATAACAGATTAAATAAAATTTACAGTAGACATATGCAATCATTGTGCACTTTAACTACTTCTTCTGATACGTTCTGCACAGCTGTCAACGAAAAACGCAAACACAATGGGGCGTCGGGGTGGAGCGGGGGGATGTGGGACAGTTGTGGGAGAGAGGAGAGGACCGAAGAAGTGAGGTAGAGGGCAGTTAGGAGAAAACAAAAGTGGGGAAGAGGAGAGGGGGATGAAGAGGGAAGGAGTAAAGGATAAAGGAAGGCCTAAACTTTTTCACTCAGGGGAAAGAAAGAAAAATCACTGAATATATAGATTTCTTTTATTCCTTACATCACTTATATAAATATATTGAATCCCAAAAAACAAAAAAAGAAAAAAAAAAACTTTTGAGAAAAAAAAAACAGCGCAATACAGAAACCCACAACAGCAGTAAGGCAAACAGAAAGCAAGAGAGGAGAGAGCAGTGAGAGAGTACATGAGAGGGACAGAGGAGCAGAGAAAGATAGGAGGCGGTATGAAGACATGGCAAGAAAAGAGGGGGGGAGCGGTGGGGGGAAAGCAGAGAGAGTGCGCAACTGTGCGTATGAAAATTTATAAATATGTGAGATTAAGAGACGACTGGGTGACGGAGGGTTGAGGAAGGGGAGAAAGCGTTGGCAGAAAAAGGAGGAAAAGGAGGAAGGGTTGGAGAGCGGAGGGAGGAGGAAGAGGAGGAAAAGGTTTGACTGAGGTCGACTGTCCAGTGTGTTTTTATGTGCTACGTGACCCTGTTGCCTGCGTTTGTGTCTCCTGGTATATGTGTGTGTGTGTGTGTGTGTGTGTGTGTGTGTGTCATGGCGGCGCACATTCCACGGCAACAGTGAAACACATGCTCGCGTGTCTTGTGTGCTCTTCTGCTATATAAATACAAAACAAAAACAATGAATAAAAACAAACAACAAAATCATATTTGCAACCAAACACCAGCCACCTCACGATTCACACCTTCTTCCCTTTTATACATTTGACACGTTATTTAACTCAAGTTTTTTTTTGTTTTTAAATTGTACACTAAGAGCAGTCCCCCTCAGTCCTCCTTCCTTTTCCACCACTCCACCAAGAGTCTTTCTTTCTGTCTCTTTCACTTTCTTTCTTTCCTCCCCCTCTCTTTTCCTTTCACTGAGAACTGGCTCTCTCCAGCACGCGCAGGTCATAGTTCTTTTTGGCCGCCCTCAGTTTGAAGAGGCTGGCCCCGCTGTTGTTAAGTTTGAAGGAAGCACTCTGGGCAGCCATGGTGCTGGGGAACACTGCCACTACTGTGTAGAGGTGAGCCGGGTCGTTGCCGTCCCCCTTCCCTCCCCCACCTCCCACAACGGCCCCGGGCCCGACGGTGGCTCCTGACCCAGAAGGCCCTGCACCAGGACAGGGGCCACAGCCTCCCGCTCCTCCTCTGCCTCCCTGGGGCTCTTTCAGCCACTGGATCTTGGCACCGCACATCGACAGCTGGTTGAAGAGCTTTTCAGCCTCTGGACGTGAAATCCCCTCTGGCAGGTCCGTTACCTCGAGTACTCGACTCACCACTGGACAAAAAAGGAGACAAGGAGAGGCGGAGAGGGACATCAGATGAGCTTTATTGCTCAGAGCGTTATCTTTAGAGACTTGAAGCACCTGTTCCAGAGACATGCTGTGAGTGTTTGTTCATCTGTTTCAGCTAAAGACTTTTTGCAATGTGCAGCGCTTGTGGGAATTATGGTGTGCGCTGCCCTGAGGCCAGCGCGATACTCCAAAGAAAATCCAATTTGGCGTATTTTCAATGGCTGTAGAACTGCACTTGAATGCAGTGCTGCAAGCACATGTCCGTATACTCTCAGCAAGTCAAGGTTTATTTAATGGCATCCACACCAGATGGAGGAGTTTGTGAGGAAAACAATACAAGATGAGCTGGTAGAGTTCTTTGATATACAAGTATAACAATACCTGCAGAAAGTTGTGCTGGTCTGTGATGATGCATTTCTAACTTACCGACATCAGTGGTGCCGAGATCTGTTGATGCAGATTTGAGTGTTTGTTTTTTCCCTCGTGCCCCGTGTTTCATTACTCCTTGGCCCTGAACACATAACAGATATTATGAGGCTTATTATTACAATGCAGTTCCATGACAAGACACTAGATGGGGGTGTAAGCAATCAGTGGGAGCCTTAAACTTAGTCTTTGCAACATACACTAGTGGGCAGAGAGAGAAAATGATGGCCCGCTCACAGGGTATTATGGCTTCCATTTAAAATGTATGTTACTTTATTACCTCTTTGTTACACAACATGCTGCAAAGAAAGATTTCAAACAATCTCCACACAACCCACATTTTATGACCGTGACTTAAGTTATGACTGATCCCCAACTTCACAAAAATATCTTCATTCACAGAACCAAGATACTCTGTGGTGGCTAGCAACATTTTCACCTATTTAAACACACTTTTCATCCTTTAACAACAAATTACAACAAATACAGATAATGTATTTTCTTGCGTTCTTGCATTAAAATAAAATGTCATTGCTACGCTTCAGAAATGAACACTTCATGACCAACCAGCAGGGATACAATTTGAACCAACGCTCTAAACGTGAGGTATGGCAACACTGAATTGCAGGACCTTCGTAGTACTCACATCTCCCTCCTCAGAAAACACAGTTGTGTGCCTGGTGGTGTATTTTATTCAATTTTTAGAGTGTGGACTTCATGACAACTCTATTCAAGCCAGAGATAAACTGAATCAGAGAAGCAATACAGCAAATGCTCTAAAAGTCCCGTCAGTAAGAGCAGAATCGATTATCAAAACTTGCCAGTTTCTTAATGAATATTGGCTAACTGGGAGGCTTGCTTAAAAAGAAAATAAGGACCAGTAAATATCACAACCGTAACATGTAGAAGGGTTGAGTCATGTTTCAGACAGTACAAAGGTCTGTCATTACTGACCTGATGGGAGCTGTAGGAGGACTGGCCATGCATGAGGGGAGGAGGACAAAGGCTGTACTGGAGAGGCTGTCCTAACAGGGAGTAACGCCCATCACCTAAACAACAAAAAAATCACAAGTTAAAATTAAAATGATCGATCCTGAAAACACTTCAATTTGTGAATCTGGTATAACCAGGTCTCACTGATGTGTCATAGACATTAAAATGTCTTTTTCAAGAGAGACCTGGCCAAGAGGGCAGCATAAAAACAGAATACATTAATAGGCCGTCAAAAAGGATGATGGGTTTATTGAGAGTTTATGGAAAAATTTCGCATTCAAGATTTTCTTTGAACACAGCTTGGAGAGTTAAAAGAAGAACCTCCAAAGCCATTAGAAAATGGTCAATGGGCCTGATGTAGCTCACTACTACAGTATTTTTCCATTTAGGTGTTTTGAACACAATCCAATAAAGACCAGCATCATGGTGATATCACATGGATCGTAGACTGACGCAAGACCGTATCTGTATGTGTAATCATGCCTTCCAAATAGTGGGTCTATTTATCAGTAAAGGTATTGTGGCTGTGTGTGTAAATATGGGTCAGAGGACAGGGACGAGGTAAAGCCATCTGTGGGTACAGGAGGTTTGACCGGATGGCACAGTGCCAGTCATGCGAACCTGGTGAGGTGAGGCGAAATGATGGCCTACTGGCTCAGGGCCAAAGGCCACCTGACAAGGTTTAGAGGGGCGCTGTGGAAATGGGTGAAAGAGCACAAGTCTGAGCAGGGGTTCAAGCACACAGCTGTAACAGCAGTTCAGTTATCTGCCTGTGAACTAAAAAACTAAAAAAAAAACATTTTATATCAACCTGGTTCTTATTTTTGTAGTTTGAGCCATAATTTCTAGCAGTTATGATAATATTTTTCTTAAACTAATTGCTCAGATTTGGGGAAGTGGTGACATCGCTACAACCGGGCAAGGAAGAACACAAACTGTCAGACGATCACACCTGAAATGTTGGTGATAATCCCCCATTCCAAGGACAAACTGACCTGCTGTAATTAGTCGCACACAAAAACTAATCTAATGGATGTTTACAACAAACAGATCTATAATAATTAAATCTGTGCTTTTATGTTATCATCCAAATACAGTTGCTATGGTAAAACTATCTGATTGTCTGACTGCTCATGTTACAGACCAAATGGACGCACAAAGTTGGTGAGAAAAATGTTACATCACAAGCCAGAAGAATGATGGTCAAAACTACAAAACAAGCCTACTTTTCTTTTAACAGCAAGAATCTTGGCTGAAGTTTAAGGAATAAACAACATGCACAATTGTGAAGTGTATTAAAGTGTGTGAGCACAGATGCATATAGTTGCACAGGTGTGATATCTGACAGCATATGTACAATTTCCACTGTCATTGGTTACATTTAAGCATTTAAATGCATTGTCCTCCTTCACAAGAAGAAGGAGCAAAATGGTGAAGACTCCGGTGAATATCTGCAAACATGTTTATTGCAGTTTCAAGTACTGTTGTATCTGTGTGTAAGATACTTGTGCATGTAAGAACAGTCACCCTTCTTGTTCATTTGTACCTTGAGCTGGTCCTCCTGGCCGGGGAAACTGGGATATAAGGGGCAATGGTCCTAGGCCTGGACAGACACTGCTGACGCTGCCGGAGGGAGACGGGGTGGGAGACTGAGTGGGGGAGGCCAGGGGACTCGTCAGCTGGGTACTGGCCTGGACACAAGGACAGAAAAAAAAAGGAAAAAAGAGAGGAATAATATAAAATACTGTGACACATGAGTACCATGCTCTTGATCACATAACAACATTTCCAGCACTACATGACTTTGTTGAAACACACAGACTGTCTATTCATTTAACAAGGAGACTTCATTGTGTCAACTAAAAATATCCTCACTCCCCCCCATTGACCACGAGGGGGCAGACAGGCTAATGAGTGAATACATGTACATGAATGACTGGATGTGCGATTCATGAGATCCTTTACATATTCACCCACGTGTGTGGTGTCGTGTGTACCTGTGGAGTGTTGTCAGTTTTGTAGAGCTCTCCCGGCTTGCTGGGCCTCTGCTCTATGCTGTAGTACTTGCATGGGTTCCACTGGACCAGAGGAGGATTCTGGGAAGGCTGTGGTCCATTGGGGACGCTGAGCTGCATGACCATCACCCCAGGCCCAGGAGGCGGTACTCCTGAGAGAGCATACAGAGAGACAGGCACACATGTAGATAAGCAGGTAGTTTATGACATTTATTAGAATGATTTATTTCTCATTGCATAAAATATTGCAGATAAGTGTAAAGGTAATTCATGTATATTTGATTAATCACAAAGGTAAACTATAAGGAAAATAGTCATTTTAAACTAAATGATGCCACTAGCATTTACTTTTAGGGAATAATTGAGAGGATATTGATATAAAGTTTTTGCAGAGGACTTTTTACAATGAAGTACTAGGATTCACTGGGACTTTTCTTCTCTGTGGCTCAAGTATGACATGTAAGTGTAAAAGTGGTTGGTTTTATCTAGGACAACAGGTAAGAGAAGCAGATTCAAAGTACAGTAGATCAAGCACAATGGTAAGCATTAGGGTTGGCGTTAAACAGGTTATCAACATTTCAGTACCTTATAAATTCAAATTCAAATAGTTTTTAAGATTTTAAGGCCTTATATTTGAGAGATTTACCCTTTTTATTGACCTGCAGACAACCTGTAACACACACTCACAAAATGCCTTGTTTCCTGGTTTAAGATTACAATTTGGTCTGCCTACCAGTATAACAGCTCAAGCTATCAAATGCCAGAAGGTGAACTACATTTATTATTCCAAACATGTAAAATAAGCTGCTGACGACATATTTTGTAACAAAATGGGTCTCATCCATTTCTGGGGTAAGAAACTGAACAATCAAATTACGTTTTCAACAAATAAACATACACCTGAGTAAATGGCACAAACAGAGCAGAGGTTGAAAGGATAAAGTGACCATCATTATGATCAACATTTGCTTACGGCCAAATGGGAGCACAAAGCCTTTGTGAAGTTTAGGTTTTCAGCGACACTGATTTACAGGTTCAACACGTGAACCCTGTGTACCTCTGTCTGAACTTTTGCCTGAATACCTTTCACCTGATTTTGTAAATGAGAATTGTAAGTTGCAACTCCACTATTAGTCAATGCAGGGTTTGTAGGTATAAAGCACACAGCTAAGTATTGTTTGTTTGTAAAGGAACATTGTGATCAAACTGGGTAGATTGTGTGTCCAAGTATATACCAAAACTGAGACAAACACAGTAAAGAAGGTGATGCAATTTGTCCTGGAAGGACATCTTTTTTTTATCAGTTGCAGAAACAGTTTTGGGGGCAACACCAACATTACAGTGGGCTCTGCATTGTTTCTGAGGATCTACACTTTTCATGAACAATATAAGAAAGTTATTCTGGATATCAGTGAAATGCCAAATACTCCAGGCATTCATTAGGGGAGAATAATGCCCACAAATAAGATAAAATGAATAAAAACATTATCAAATCTTAAGAAAGCCAAAATAATGGTCACACAATGTTTTACTAATGGCCACTTTACAACTCTAAATCTCACCTGAATATTGCTGCTGCAACTGTTGAGGGTTGCAAGGGGACGGCGACTGTGTGATTTGATACTGCTCAGAGCTGGGGGGCTGCAGGTAACCTACCGACGGGCTGCAGGACAGACACAAACAAAGGGCGAGAAAATAAATACATGGTGGAAGGTAATTTTCACACATACAGGAGGATACACACACAATGTTGCCAGAAAACTAAGAAAAGAAATTTCATATACAGTATGTATACCAAGGTGTTTAGCAGTCATCTGTATATCACATCTGTGCACAAATCTGGTGAGGTTAAATTACAATTTTAATAATTTTATTTAGCAGACATGTTGGTGAGAAGGATGCAGATCCACTCAGAAAAATTCTAGCTGAGTTCAACCATTTACAGCTTGATGCCGAGGACAATTACAACAGAGCCAACAAGCTAAGTGAAAACAACTTCACTGATGAGGAAATGCACCCACAAAACTTCATATTTTTTTTACAGTTACGGTGATCCTTTGAAATTCTTGGATATTACTGCCAACTCATTTGTATGAATATGATGTGTTCATACATACCTTGTGCTATTCTGCTGTGTGGGTGTGATAACACTGTAGTAGACAGGCATGGGACCCTGGACAGACTGGCTGACTGGTACCATCACCTGCTGCTGGTACTGCTGCTGCACCACCTGCTGATTTTCATTTCCCACTGGTACCTGGAAAAGTGTAAAGGGTCAAGAGAAAAGACACCATTTAGGAAAAATGAAAATGGGAGAAAAGAAGACTAACAGACTCCACCTGCCATGATGGCATCTTTAAATTTCATTTGGTCGAACGCTGGTTCTGTTTCAGTAAAAACGGAATCTGTGTAGGGTTGTGCAATATGATGATAAATATCACGTGATGACAGAAAAGCGCTGATCGTTTCATATTATGCTCTAATGTATATTTCGTTGTGTCACAAATCACATTCTTTACGGTCATTTAGACATAAAGAGGCACACGGCACGGATGCAGGCAGGAAATCTGCATGAAGGCAACACAAAGAAACATGGAGGAGAGTGAACATGACACAGAAAGGGGTAATTCCGAACAGGAGAAGGAGTCCAACCAGCCAAGACAAAACACGGAGCTCCTACCTGGCTACTTCTGTCACATGGACGTGGTTTGGGTATGAAAAGTCTGACAAGTATCAGAAAACCGTAGTTTGCAAATTATGCCGCCACATGTGGTCATTTTATATTTACTATATAAACAATTCATTGAAGTTACAGAAAACCGTAGGTGTAACATTAGTTACAAAGCTTATGTCATCCAAGAGAGCCAATAAAAACAAATGGAATGGTCAAAGTTAAAGTTGTCATATTGACATTTAAGGTGTGTGGATTGATTCACAACGTCAACTCATTGAGTGACATGCAAGAAAACATTCCGCCTTAAAAGTCGCCAGTAGTTTCCGGTAGTTACATCAGCTGCTTAAACCTACTTTGGAAAAAAAGTGCAAATTTGTTCGCTTTCACACCATTTACTTGGTGTGTTTCTGTTAAGACTGTTGCAATCATATGACTCTGATGTACGGATGTACATGAATTGATCATTATCAAGATTAATGATTAAAACAATACATTTTTCAGGGTCATTTAACTTTGTCTGGCGCTTCAACATAAAAACTGTTGTTTTAAGTGTGCACCAGATGGAGCTGTTTAACCTGGTAAGATTAGCCACATGTACATGGGCACTGGTGGGGCTTAACTTTGTTTCAGTTCACCAGTCAGGGTTTATTTACCTTAACAATAACAATAAAACTGTATCATTTATTAACTGTCCTACAGCTGACTTAAAACTGTCCATACCTGATATGATGGCATCTGTGGGTACTGAACCATTATGCTTTGCATTTGCCCTCCCATGCCTGCCCTCTGGGAATTGAGCAGACCAGGGTTTTGGGGTTGCTGCACACCCATCATGCCCTGGTAGCTCGGCTGCTGGCTGGGCATCATGGTCTGGAGACCTATTAGAATAGGGTGATAAGGAAATATTACAGTACAAGAGAGAAGGTTATATTCTACATACCTTTTTTCATAAAAAAAAGAAGGAAAAGAGGATTAAAGTAGCACTTTATTTGGACAAAACCAATGGTTTCACAATACAGAACTATTTGTAGAGGTACTCAGAATAAATTTCTGAATTTATTCCAGTTATAATTGTTGGTCTCATTTTTTATATTTCTTTAAGTATAAATCTTCACCACCACAAAACTCATATTTCAACCCAGGTAGCAGCCATGGATTGATGCCAGGTCTCATTGACCGCGGTGTTCATGATCCATGTGGATTTGGCAGGCACCACTATGAGCCAGAGTCCTTTCAGGTTGTCAATAATGTGTATCTGTCATGTACTGTATAAACACACAGCCAACCTTCACCAGACTCCAAATGAAAGGTACTGAGGGATAAAGCTGTCAAGGTTTTCCATGAAAAAAAAAAAAAAAAGAAAGAGCTCTATTTTGGTCCAAGCATATTTGATTTGGCAGAATGATGCAGGGACAAGGCTTAAAGTCAACCTTTCACCTGGTAGACTATGATTTCGCAGTTTTTTGCTAAAGGACAACATAATACAGCTATAAAATCAGGTGGACTGTACCTGTGTATTGACTCGTTCTGAACTCATTTTGGATGGCGCTCCAAATAAGTTAAAAAGTTATATTCTATTTTCATAGATCTATTCTGATTTCCAGTGATAATACTATAAGCAGACATCTCAATATAAATATTATGTGTGTGTGTTAACAAATGACTGATTTTATACAAAAGTGTACAGGAAACACTGATATTATATGTCTTTGTGTAGTTATCTATGTCCATCCATTAATCTATATAGAATTGAGGTATGACAGTTTATCAGTGTTCAGCATAACAAAATGAACTGACCTGGCTGCTGTGTGGGTTGAGGCATGGGTTGTGTGCGCTGGGCAGGATAAGACACCTGGTGGGACATGGGCTGGGGCACACGGTACTGCTGGCCTGAGCTGGCATACTGACCAGGAGGGTAGTATGACACCTGTATCTGAAGAGAAACAACAATAAACTATTTAGAGAATAATAAATACACAAAGATGAGAGAAGAACAACTGTTACTTAGCTGTCTTCAACCATGTTCACATGTAGCACAGAGACAACACTTAGGAACCCCTTCCTATATTTTTCATGGCACTGAGAACACATTACTTTTTTATGCATTATTATTTATGTTGTATATTATGTCGTGCATTATTTTGCCACAAAATTTCCCAGACCCAAGATGAAGACCCCAGGTTTACTTGGCCAGTAAGGTAATAAACCACAAGACATATTAAAAAAAGAAAGACAAAAGACAAAACCCCAGGTGTTTGGAATGAGTGATTTTTTTTTTTTTACACACATTTACATTTTACACATTTATGCTATCAAGGGTTTGCATAAATATAACAAATTGTTAAATACCTTTACTATCATAACTCAGCCTAACACATTAAACCTGCAATAACTCACTTTTTGGCCGCTTGGGGGCAGCAGAAACAAGCTGAGAAACCAACACTGACAATGTTATCACCTTTTAAGTTAATATGGCAAACTTGTTAGCAAACAGTTGCTTATTTACACAACTATCAGATACGGAGCAACATTAGAATTCATTTGGAATCATGTGTCTAACCGCCTGATGATTTTGAGTCCAATATCCACCTTCTTTAGGCTTTTAGCTCTGTTGTTGGTCTCCATTAACTTAATAAGGAAATATCTGGCTCTTTAGCTGCTAAATGCTCCACTATGTTCACCAGCTAGTGGCTAACTTTGTCTGTCTGTCCGGTGCAGTCAGTTTTTAGAGCAGTTTTCTAAAAAACAGCTGCCTGCTGCTGCAGAAAGCGCCGACATAGTCAACAGAGATGAGACTGGTGACACTGTTTTGGTTTTCCGGTCCAATACTTTGCTGTTTTGGTTCATTGAGTTGAAAGTTGCTATAAAGCTAAAGATGAGGGGAACTACAGAGTCGGGTGATTATCATTTGTTGGTTCATCACTACAAGTCACCCCTATCACATACAAGTAATCATGTGACCCATTATTAATATAAAAATATCGATTATAGCAGATTTAAGGCAATGCCCAAAGAATTCAATTCTGTGCCTCCTTGTCAGTGTTCACACCCTGATGTGCACAAACAAGAATGTTCAACAGAAAGTCTCTAACAATGTACAACAGTTACAGGGGCGTCAGTGTTGAATGCTGAAGCTTGAACAACTTGCAGCTTATACAACTAGGCTAAATGTAGCATACAGAATTTCCAAACGAGACATCAAATGGACAAACAGAGAGGAAGTTGAATGTTAGGAGGATCAATAGTTCCTGCCTCCACCTTCATCTGCATACATGACAACATTCAGCCCATCTAGAGGCTGCAGCGGTGTCAATATTTGCACTCCTGTTACACTGTCGACCACCCACACATCGCACAACACAGTGCATCTTCCTTTCCCAGCCAATGCTGTTTATACAAGTATGGAGATCTAAGAATGAGGATAATATAGGATGGTGTGTAGGGTGATAAAAGGCATGAAAAGAGGCTGTCTATATAGGTCAGAGCTTGGAACTACAAAATAAAAGCGCAGAGAATGAAATCTATAAAAATGACAGAAAACAGAGGACAAGATGGATCATTAAAAAAATTTAAAAAACAGGTGCAGTAACACATCAAAACTATTTGCAAGATTGCATAAATATTTATTCAATAATACAAAATCCCATAAGCAAGTACATGTGGAAAAAAGTGCAAAATGTGCAGCACCTGATTCCAGTAGACACTCTATTCTCCATCACATCTACTGTGGAAAAGTCACTCTGGCCCTGGGATAGTGTACTTTATAAGGGTTTGTATGCTCTAATTGACAAGCTGCTTTAAGTGGATACTACTGACCCCAGATTCCCTTCATATGAACACAACAATATTGCCAATTAAAAAAAAATTTAGTCGCTTCAGCTATTAAAAACTCTACTAAACAGACTATCTTCCTTTACAACTTAGCCCCAGAGCAACATTACAGGGCCTAATGTCTCCCACAGGGTGTTTAATGGCCAAGTCAATTTAGTTCTCTCTCCTCAAATGAATTATAATAACTACTTTATGGATTCAAGTAAAAGCCTGAGGGAGGGAGGGAGGGAGGGAGGGAGGGAAGGGAGAGTGTTAGTGACAGAGAGTGAGAGAACTCATTATTGTCACCGCCTCTGCAATCAGGAGAAGGTGACAGGCTAGCTGACTGACTGAGACCGAGCTTGTGAAGGTGACGCACAGCGCTCTGAGCATGAGAACCAAACTCCCCAGTGGGTGAATCCGGCTACTTCACGGGAATCACATCACTGACATGTCACACCTAACTCTGTGAGTTTACAAAAAGGAAGATCTTTTTCATTTGTGATATTTATGGACTTTATGCATCACTGGATAGTTTTTACGGTAACAGTTTATTTGACGGGTTTGTAATTTCCTAAGACGTTTCCTGGAAAGGAATATGTAATTTGATAAGAGTTATAGGTAAGGTAGACAGTGTTACACTGGTACACTTCCAATTAATTGCTAAACTAATGCAACCTAGTCTTTCAGTCAGTGCACAGCAGGTCAGCTGAACGAGCAAAAGCTGAAAATGTGTCTACAGGTGTGCATTGCAATTCATCATATTTGAAGAATTAAGTTTAAAAAAATAAATTAATAATGACAGAATATTTTCTTGGGCTTAAAATGGAGCAGTTCTTTCCCTGCAATTAGAACCATATTACATAGGTCTTTCCAGGAATCAGTAGGAAATGATTCAGAAATTACAGACCTTTAAAATAAAGCATTACTCTTTTTAAAGAGGAGACAAAGACGCTTGAATCAAGACGATTGGGCTTCTATTTTTGTCATTCATTGACACTACGTACAACAATCAAGGTTGTGATTACACGTTTTGGTAATTTTGTAATCAGAAGAGAGTGGCGTACCCGTGCCACAGCTGGAAACGTATTAAACAGAAACAATGCACAATGTACTGTGAGTACAGCTAGCTTGAGCCATTGTCAATTAAACCAGTTATTATTTCCTTGTACCAGGAACTCACTGGTAATCAGTGTGACGTTGTTTAACTGTAAAGGGTGTAATCGGCACTGGGAAATATAGTTCTGCGGCTTCACTGTAAAGTGTATCTCAGATGTTTTATTACAATGACTAACACTAGTTACTTCCCTCTACTTCTTTACTGTAGAGGGAGATGACAGAATTGGGCTGTTGTGTAACCTTTTCTAAACCAACTTTGGAGTTTCCCTGGTTATGCATTGCTAAGAGAGGGATCAGGAATGAGTCTTGTTGTTAAGTTCCTATAATTGAAAACCACCATAAGACTGTGATATCACTCACTTTGTGTCACATAAAAGAAAGCAATCAAGTTTCATCGTTCTGTACCTGTATGTTAACAAGGTGCAGCAATGATCACACTGTGTACCCTTCTCTTTCATCAACAAATCCTTACATTAACACTCATTAATATGAGGTGTAAGGAACATAATCCTCCACAGTGGCAAAAATATGAGGGAAGCAGGAACAGCCTGATATGAACAGAGATTCTGTCAGCGTGTTTGAAATGAATTCAAATTTTAAGCAGAATGAGCTCTTAAACACCCTTTCACACATGCGTAACATTGATGGAAACTACTTGAATTCTTCCAGTACACAGAGTAGTTCCCCCCATAAAATTAACAACACTCAAGCCCTCCATTGCCAGAAATTACAGGCATAATGTCATCAGTTCTTCCTGGAATTGTGTATGTCCACAGCAGTAATGTAACTCTTCCATTAACAAAATATAATGAAGTGAATGTTTTAAAGCAGGGGGTCTCAGCCTTTTTGGATATGAGGACCGGTGGGGTGGGTGGGGATGAGGCTCAGACCAGACTGACTCTACTTTAATAGAGCCTTTCCAGACATGTTTTAAGATACATACAAAATAGTCTGCTCAGTTTGACATTTTCTATCTGACATGGGTTTTTCACATTGTTACACAGAAAATACACAAAAACCCCAGAATCTATCGATGCTCATAAAAAAAACTGAGCGGACACTAGAATTTTATGGGATGTACATTAATTTCATTTTGACATTAATGTTTACGTTTAACAAGTGATTTTGAAACTTCACTGAAAATCATCAACATAATAAAAGGAGCTAATGCTGCAATGATAATTCTGTCAATACGGTCCAGCCCTACACCCCATACATATACTGTTACATGGGTAAATATTGGTACTGTGCATTAATAATTACTCCACACATTTATATACTGACAACCACAGCCCAGAGTTACATGACATTCCTGCATTAAGTGCTCAAATGTGCTCTCCTGAGAGCGCTTCCAGAAGTCACAACTGTTCTTCAAATTGGCTCGGAACAGGTTTGAAGAGATCCACAAGCATCAACATTGATAAAATTTAAATAGATAATTCTAGTCCTAATTTCCCTTGACACAAATTTGGATTTCTTCAATAAAAATCAAGCCATTCCTCATCAGTAAATCAGACCTCCACCAATCATTTTGACTGCTAACATTTTAACTATAGTGGAAGTGAGAGTGTCATCTCTTTCCCAGGATCTTTCCTGGGTTATGCATGCTCTGTGTGAATGTGTGAATTGTTAATGCTGTAAATTATTTCTTAGGCTCATTAAACATTTGTGATATCTTGCAAAACAAGGAACCACCCCTGCATGTGTGGAATATTGAATCACAACTTCCAAATAAATTTGAATTGTCCAGTTCAGTGGCCCTAGAACAATGAGATATCACAATCAAATTTATTTTCTGTGTTGCCTCTCATGTATTCTGTCTCCCTGGATATGATTCCCTGTGAATTCTGCAAGCCTGACTCTTGACATACAATATTGCATTTATCATATGTTAAAGCCAATAAAATGCTAAATGGGAGGTATTTGGCACACAACAAAATACCAGGCAGGTGAGGTCCCAAAATTATAATTCAAAAAAATGTCACTGGTATAGTACTATCTCACTTCATGAGAGATATCCATTCTATCTGGTACTCCAAGGACATTCATAGAGAACTGTATTTTAACTTAACCTTTATCTCAACCTGTGGCATACCTGTTGAGGTGGAGGAGGCTGCATGTAGCCTTGTGGGGGTGGTGGGGCCTGCATGACGGGCTGGGATGGAGGAGGTGGTGGAGGTGGAGGATGGGGGTGTCCAGTGGCAGGCTGGTAGCCAGACGGAGGCGGCATAGGCTGTCCCGTGGTAGCCATGATGTAGCCGGTCTGAGGAGGGGGGTGCTGGGACAGCACCGTGGGAGGAGCCTGATACATGGGGGGAGGCTCAGGGTTCTCACTGGAGCCTTGCCGACTCAGCGTCATCTGGCTGTATTGGGGCGCCAGCTCTTCTCCCTGGGAGGAAGGGGAATTATGTCACTGATGTGTTTTTACTGCCACTACATGAGATACAAGTACGAAATTATTTGTATGAATCTAGATTACACAGTATTGAATACAACATGTGTGATACAATTAACAACTGCAAATTATGCTCAAAGACTGTACTCTGAAACGCCAGCAGACATTGTTAGCCATACACTTAATATTTAATGCATTCTTTCTAATACCATTAATTAAAAAGTGCAAGTCAATGTATGCATCATCTACACTGATATAAAGCTATACGTCATGATATCAAACGCGTTGCAGACCTGTTTGCTGCTGGTATCTGTATGTCTACTGTAAGTTAGTGAAAGATGAGTGACTGAGAGTGATCACCAAAGCCATAACGCTACATTAGCAACAGTGTGAGAGCACTGGAAACATGAGTATTAAAGGAACACTGTGACATTTTGTCTACCACCTTACCAATACCAATTTCATATCTTTGCATCCAGTACAATAAGAATGTATTATCCTGCTATCGTATATAAAACCAAGGCAGCTCCTGGACGTAATGGTGGCTGGATTGTGAGCTAAAGCTAAGAACACAGTTCTGTAGCTGTTGGATCTTCACATCTGACTGTGGGTTTGACAGAAAACAAGTACATTTATTTCCCAAAATATTCAAGGAGGGTTCCTTTGGGTCTATACAAACACTCAAGTTTATGGATTTATTTGAGAAGTGAAAGCAAAAAAAAAACACACACATAAAAACACATTAGTCAAATGTCTATATACGATATAAATTATATATGTTATATACTGTATAAAGTACCACAAAGCACAATTGAGACACAACAAAGACACACTTCTTTTGATTGTGGTTAAATATCAAACAAATTTGAAGAAGAACAAGGTATGAGAGTGCAAGAGTGCAGAAAACAGCAATAGCTAAGCGCAAAGTGTGAGGGTGTCAGTAACGCAGCGCTTAACTAAATTAATAGAGATGAAGCTACAAAAGGTGTCAGTACCATTGTGTACTGCTGGGGAGGAGAAACTGGCAGGAGAACCTGGGGGCAGGAAGGGCTGGAGTAGGAGACAGGCTGAGAGGGCTGCAGAGACGCCACCGGCTATACATACCAAAGGAAAGAGGGAGGAAACAAAGAGGCAGAGCATAGAAAGAGAGTGGAGCAAGCCAGTGAGAGGGAGGGTGTCAGAAGCAGATGGAGAGAAGGGAATAAAGAGAAATGAAGACATAGGAAAGATGTGGGTTAGAACACAGAGGAAAAGTTGTTAATGAACAGATGGATAGAAATGGAAATCACATTTAGTTTCTAAATATTATACAAAAGCAATAAAACTGTGAACAACATTAAATCGAATTGCTATTACTCAGAGAGAAACAAGAAAGGAAACAGCTGTCATTACACGTGTTGTTATCGACTGTAAATAACCTTTATATTGTTGCTAAAAGTACCTTTATCTTACATATGACCTGATTCCGCCTCAGGCACAACAATAATATAATTACCAAACCATTTAGAGTAGGAAGGTGGACATAGGATCACTAAAGATGTTCTATTGACCACCAGATTCAATTAGATCCTCTGTAACTTGAAAGTCTGTCTTAATTTTTACAGATATGGATGTCATAAATGCAGGTAGTGGAGGTACATACCTGAGCAATCATGTGGTTGCCCATGGGGTGTTGCTGTGGGGTGGGCAGCAGGGCAGTCTGAGGCGGAGCCTGGGGCTGTGGCTGTGGCTGTTGTGATGGGCAGGGGAGTAGGCTACGGCTAGACTGGGAGGCTGCAGGTGGGGGACACACATCAGGACTGACTAGGGGCAGGCCTAGTGATGCAGAAGAAGACATGATAGATACAGGAAGTAATTTTGCATATTAATTTTTGCTCTGAGCAAAATGGCAAACCCACAAAAACTTCCTTATCATATATATTCATGTGCCTGTGTTTTTTTTCCATATTATCCTCTATTTAACAATGTAGACTCGAGTTAACATTCCAGCAAGAGGTGAAGCCTCTCTAGTTTAAATGTTTTGGGCCTGGGGTTAATTATAATAACAAATTATTTCTGTTTGTTTGATCCTGTAGGCGATGTTAAATAAGCTCACAAACAATATACCATATTACCCTGAATATATGATGACATTTTTTTCCTGGATATTATATTAGAAAAAGTGGGTATCACATTATATTCAAAGACTAGATAATTACATATTCACAACATCAGATTTTCTTCTTGAATGAGAGTACTGGTGTAACATTGACTCAGTCAGAGAGTGTCGCTATTGGTTGTTTGTAGCTTTAATGTTGCTATGCTAGCAAGTATCTTCAAGTCAGTTTATAACGTGTCTGCCTGTGAGTTAAGCTGCCAGTATACAGTCACAACTGCTTGTTGGATGGTAGAATAGCTTTGGAAACCCCCTCCCCTCCCACCCTTCTGACGTCGGATTAGGGATTAGGGGGCTTGTGTCTGACAATTTCGAAAACTTTCCAATACCAACAATCTGATATTAACACCCACTTCATGCCATGATTGGCCAGCTGTGCGGAGCTCTTATTTCATTTTTCATGTGAACAACCGAGTGCAACGCTATAAATGACTTCCAGGAGAGACCTCATTCTCAATGACAGTCTGATTTTTATTCCGCCTTTGAGTGCGGCTGTTCAGAACAGGTATGAACACATTTGATTTCAGACGTGGGTAGATAACCACACTGAACAAACTAAGTGAGCTTGTAAGTGTTTAGTTAGTTCAGTTTGACCTACAGGAGTTTCCGACGGCTTGTGTAACAGAGGAAATAAATTCCTAATGAGTGAAAATAAGCCAAAAGCGTCTCCTGACGTCTTTCCTGCAGAAACTGCAGGGAGTGAATCATCTGTCAAGCAGCCAAGGGTAATCAGTGTCATAGAATTTAATAATGAGGAGCTCAAAAAGAAAATGCTACCAGCTAATGAAAATCGTTCTGTCCACTTCCACGAGCCTGACAGAAGAGAATGTGAGTATGTAACCGACAGACAAGCCAATCTTATCTTATGTTTTATTGGAAGTAATTAATGTTTCACTTTTTAAGAGAAAAGGCTTCAAGGATGAGGATTATCTGCTCCTTGGACCTGTAGTGTCTCATAGGAAACTTTCCCAACAGGACTAGACCAAAAGTGTTTTGTATCTTCACAAATTGCTTTTACAAAAACAAGTGGGTGGTGGGTCTTATAATCAGTGTCGTCTTATGGTCATTGTAGTTCATTAATAGAAAAAAAATGGTATACTAACGTATAGGCCAAATACAAGTCATTATATCTACATTATGACATTACACTATATGTAAAATGTAACCTACATGACTCGGGGCAACACATTTCTTTATGCTGTGCTTGCTTCACTTTAGTAGCAATAATTACAATGAATAGTAAAAGCTGATGACATCCACAAGAAAGACCTAAATGCCTCTCCTTTTTCCTCTTTCCTTCAGAGTCCTTACCAGAGCGAGAGCCTTTGCAGCTTCCCTGTGAGCCTTTGTTGCTGCCAAGGCTATCCCCTCTAGTAAGGATGGAGATGCCAGAGAAGCTGCTAGCCTTAGTGACAGGCGGCCGGAGGGTGCGGTTGGAGCTGTCTGAGTCGGTGCTGCTCCAGGGCCGTGGCTCCAGGCACTTCATGTCACTGTCTGTGCTGCTTTGACGACTGCTGGATGCCCGGCTGGAGCTCTCGCGGTTCCCTCTGAGAGACAACAGAATGGGGAGGAAGAAGAGAGAGACAAAGGGGTGAAATGAAGGGGATAAAATGGGGATAGACGCAGGAAAGGGGTAAAGGAAGCGGTGACAGGAAAGTTAAAGTGAGGAGAGTTCAGAAGTAGCAAGTGAGAGATGTGTACAGAGAGCAGAGTTTAAGAATAAGAAGTCAGAGTAGGAGAGAGACAAAAATGTACATGGGTAGGGTGAAGAATATATAGAAAAGGGGAAGATGTGCACATAGGAGAATGTAGGGGGAAACAGAAGGATAGTCAAGACGAAATGGGAGAGAGATAAGAGAGCAGAAGCAGAAGAGCACAGTAAGGTCATCAACAGGTAGAGAGGACACACAGTGTGACAGGCTTTAGGATGGGGCATTCAACACAAATGCATATTGGCTGGTTTAGTGAAACCACAATACAAAAATCAGGCAACAAACCACCAAACAATATTATTTCCAATTTTAAACATATGACCCCACACACATTCACACACACAAACACACATACAAACCCATCCACAAAGGAAAACATACATGCAGGGAGAAAAGATGCTCCAGACAATCAACACTGGGGTGGAAGAGGATATTACAGTGACACTAGATGAGACAAACTTCCATGAATTCAACACACAAACCATCCAAGGAGACAACATTCACATAAAGGACTTTACAGAATGAGTACTTGCATACATGTTATAGATTTGTATACAGATAAAAGGTAACACATGCGCTTAAAATACGCTGTATTAAAGACAAGAAATGACATGGAAACAAGACACATACACCTGCAAATTAATACCAGATGTACATCAACACTCAGACTCACACACAATATCTACAAAATAACCACTTGCTACCACTGGATCACCACTATGGTTCTTTAAACTATATTGCTGTATACACACTCATTGTGTTGTTGTGATGCTGTCACCCTGGATAAGGGTAGCTGCCAAGAAAACCAATGATCATACTGTAAGCGTAACCACCACTCTGGGGAAACCCCTCCATCACAAGTGAATGGTTGGGTCTGCCATTGACATGTCAGCATTGACAATATTACTGTTACATTTGAACACGTCCTACTGTTTGTCCTTGGAAAATGACAGATTTAAATAAAAATTCAATTCAAAAAAGAAAAATGTACTATACATACTGTGATGTGGCATTAATTTGAATGTAGATAGAAAGCCTTGAAGGTGGACAGAGACTCTGCATTGAGGACAGCAGAATAAAAAATAAAAAAAACCTGCCACGTCGGCTGTAAACACTTGCTTTTTTCATCCTCTTAGAGCTGGAAGAGGGATATGAGACGAGTATGTCCGTGTAGAGGGAACAAAATGACTACAAAACACGTAAGGCTTATTGTGGGAATCTCCATGACGAGAACAGGGATGTGGTATGGGTTGTAAAACCCTAGAGATAGTGAGAGGTGTTTGAAGGTGGCTGTGGCTGATAAATATTTCAGAGAGACTGTAATTAATGGAGGATCTATTTTGAGTCCTCTCTCTGCACAGCCTATTTTAAGGAAGGGTGGGTGCTCTGCCATTCTCTGTAAAGGGAGGCGCACACTTGTTCGCTTCACTCTGCAGACAAAGATGAGAGCAGGATGAGCGGGAGGGAGGAAGAGGAGGAGGGATTCTGCTGTAGATCACATGATATTTCATCTCCACTCTCTCCTCACGACAGATTTCCCCATCACATGCAGAAACAGGGGAAGCAGGGAAGCTAGGCTGCCGTTGTTGTTGTTGTTGTTGTTGTTGTTATGTGCTTCCATCACTCTCAGTCTTCGTGAGACGGCTCAATTAACCCATGTCTCACAAAAGAGCTTCTTGTTTTGGTTCATTTTAGTGAAGTTTGTGGTTTTATGGCTTTCTTAGTTTAACAGTATGTGTTTTGTAAAGGTTAACACCTAATATGCCTTATATGAATGCTGGGCTTCGGATATTAAGCTAATTATCAGGTGAAATGTAAAAAGCTTCAAACATAAATCATTAATGCTATATTAGATGTAAACCTCTAATGATATTTTTGCAAGATGCACAAATAAAAGTGATAATAAAGGAATAAACAAAGAGTCACCAAATAACTGGATGAAGGTTGAAGATGAAAAATCTAAGTCTTAGAACTACACAAGAAAATTATTTATATAGAAAGGTAAAGAAAAGAGGGAAAAAAGGAGGGCTATATCTAAAAGCTAATCTTAAAGCCTCTAAACATGGTACACACAACGTTTACAAACAGCAGAATGTATATTACAGACTTCTACATAGTAAAAAGGAAAAAAACTGTATATATTGTTGCGCTCTACAGCTGAAACTATTGATCAGTGAATCAAGATTCAATTGGTGACGTTACGGTTCATAGTACACTTTTGAAAATCAATCATTTATAAAGAAAAAATGCCAACAATTCACTGGTTCCAGCTACTAAAATGTGAATATTTGTTGGTTTTCTTAGTCATATACGAAACTAAACTGAATATCTTTTAACATGTTTTTCACTGCTGGTCAGACAAAAAAAGCAAAATAAATATGTCAACTTGGGCCCTGGGAAATTGTGATGTACATTTTTCACTATTGTCTGATATATTGTAGACCAAAAGGTTAGTAGAGAAAATAATCAGAAGATTAATCAACGATGAAAATAAATCTTAGCTGCAAAACATGATGACACTGACTTTTCTATACAGTCTCATGTTTCTTATTTTCTTTTTGTCAGCTCAACTTCACTGTTAGTTCAACAGCACTATTGCATGTATGTACTTATTACACATTTATGTGCTACTATGCAACAGGTGACATGTTAACAAAAACTACAAGACTAAGTCAACCACAAAACAAACAGGTTACTGTGGAAGCGATGCAGTTACTTTATATAAAAAATGTAGTTGACGGTGAATGGGTGGAAGGGTAAGTAGGTCAATCAGTCCCCAGTGAAACCACAAAGCAGCCATGCATGGGCCATGGGAAGCCCCACGGTGCAGTGCTGGAATAGCCATCAATCAGCCGACTACGCCAAGCAAAGATATAAAAACCACCACAAGTCACCACTATCATCACCAAACCACTTTCAAAAAATGGGCATGGCAACATACAAGTCAAAGTCAGCAGCACCCCAATACCTAAAGATCTGCCTCCTCTTTTGAGAGCTAGAGCAGTAGCCCTCAGTGGAAAGTCTGTTGGGGTTAACATTAGGAGAAAATGCTAGGGTTACAGGACTGGATTGGAGAACAGGAGGGGGTTTAGGGGAAGGTGAGGATAAGGAAAGGTGGGAGGTAGAGGAAGAGGTAGGCACAGTGTGGAACTTTTACCCCTGAGAAGAAGAAAAAACAAAACAAAACAAACAAAAAAAAACACACACACACAAGGAAGAAACTTTGACTGTTGAAAAGCCCACGCTGCCGCTTTCTCTCTCTCTCAGCATATTATGTCCTAATCTTTCAACCTCAATGGCCAGAGTGCCTAGGGATGGAGGCTGACTGTAACTGCTGTGTGAGCTAACTTATTTCTAGAAAACATTTGTTCCACTACCAACAAATCTTTCTCAAAGACATCCCTAAGACAACTAAATGTTGTTTGAAGTCAGACTTTTGTAGGGGCTAGATTATTGCAAGCGGTCAGATTTGTACAGAGAATCAAGATATAATCTGTAAAATTTGTTATGTTTATGGGTCTACAGCGCACTACCTTTCATAACTCAAACCTAACCAGCAAACTGCAGCTTTCAGGGTAAAAGTGGAAAGGACGGAGTCTTATAATTTGCACACACAAGAGTATCCAGTAGGATGGATCATCTTACCTGTTGTCGTTGATGTATCCATTTTGAGAGGACTGTAAAAAAAAGGACACCTGCACATTATGAAATGCTTCATTCATCCAGGAGCACTTAAGACCAACCTTTCATCAATCTTTCAGAAGCTTTCAAGTTTGACATCATGTGTATTTAGGATATGATAGGTCACTTAATGCAGTGGTTCCCAATCTGGGGGTCAGGATCCCTTTCAAGGGATCGCAACATGAATCCATGGTCACAAGAAGATTACCAGCGTGGGAAATAAAAATAAACAAAACTGTGTTACTCAAAATTGTTGGGGTTTTTTTCTTTACTTTTCTGTAATCTTTGCTCTTTTCTTGCCAAATACTATAGAGTTTTGCCTCTAAAAGCTATTCAAATTAAATGGTCTGAGAAGGCAAAAATTACTCATCAAATGAACTGTTCAAAACTCAGATGTACACCCTGTGTGATGAAGAGTCGCAAGTAGAGATTGCTTCGTATTAACGGGTCACAAGCAAAACACGTTGGGAACCACTGACTTAAAGTATAAATATAATCATGTTTCACGACAACAACTATTAAACAAACAGCTCTTAATTAAGAAATACTGACTTCTCACTACTCAAAAGGAGCTGGAGGTAACGGATAATGATTGAGAAATGGATTGTGACTTAATGTTAATCTGTCCTTCCCAGCGTTTGTTACCCTATCCAGGTCCAATACTTACTTCTCGTGCAAAGATCCGGTCTCGTACCCGCTGATACTCTTCCTCTCGCTCTTCAATGGACTTACTACGTCGCCCGTCCTGCAGCGGCACACGAATCTAACATTTGGGAAAACAATCATATTGGGAAAAATTACAGTTACAATCTAATATGCACTATTCACAAATATAGACTGACATTTTATCTAAATAGATGTATAGCCACAGCGACCTGCTGTAAAGATAAGTAGCAACAAGTCACATGATAACAAGGGAGAGCAGCTGTCTGCCGTCAAAACAAAACAACAGAATGGAAACTGTGCAACTGTGAGTGTTTTGAGGGGCGGAATAAGCGTGGGAAGGTTTAACACCACAAACGTGATAGAACACTTGCAGAATCATCATACAAAGGAAAATGACAAATATGTACAAGCATTAAGCGCCAAAGAAAAGTGTCAATGCTTAAAACAAACATTGTTGGAAGGAAAGAAGTGTGAGAAACTTGCTTCAGACAGCAACAAAACAAGCAAAGTTGATAAAAAATGCTTTGTTATTCTTTATTCTAATGATCGAACCGTTTCTGTGGTGGAAAACGTGGGGTGTCGATGCTTAATGGAAAACCTCAGAAACTACTGTTACACGTCTGTACAAGCAAGGTATTAAGTTCCTTTTGGAAAAGGAACAGATAGAAAATATTGCAGTTGTGAGTTTTATAGCTGACATGCAGAGTTTAAATGTGTATCTTGTGTCATTACTAAGTCTGACAGCACAGAGGATAGAGTCAAGTTTTGCATCGCAAAAAGCACTACTCCAGGCTAAACAGTTTTGTGGCTCACACACACGGAATCAGCAGCAATGGAGGAGATGTTAAATGCGTTGCAAATTGAAAACTGTAAACTGTGTGTCATTTTGAAAGACAGTACCAGGAACATGCAAGTTACTGCATACCAATGGCCTATTAATAGATTAGTACACTCTGTGTTGGTGGTACTGGTATTGGAATGAAAAAGTGGTATCACGTCTTCTCTAATTCTAACCTTAATTTATCATCATCAACTTAACAAAAGCAAAAACCATTTAGCATAATATCAAAAAACACAGGGGCCAGGGCTGCAGAGAATGTAGTGGTTTGGACCTTAACACAGCCTAAAAGTGGGGACTGAGCTTCCTCCATTATTCGTACCACCCCAAGTCTAACAGATTGTTAAATCTCCTTCCAGATGTCAATTTTCATCTTTCATGGATACTGTTTCACACTCACCTGCCAACTGTGTAACTACAATAATGTACAGCAGGGTGGGAAATTAATTTTTTAAAATGTGAACAACTACCAGCCACTGACAGATAAATGTTCAAATTCACCAGCCTCTCAATAGTAAATCATGATTTTGTGTCTGTCTCTACCAGCCACTTTCATATTTTACCAGCATTTGGCTGGTGCTAATTTCCCACCCTGGTGTACAGTAATAACTGTTAAAAGACTGCATGCTCTTACGCATAGCTACCATTGATAAATCAATGAAGACTCCTCTTTTCTATAGCTTTATTAGAAATAATTCAAAAAATCTTTTTAATTATTAACACATGGCTGGGTCAAGACGATGCTGTAGTACTTGTTGAAGCCACTCCGGCCCACTACTACTCCTACTTCGAGATGTCCAGATAGTATGGGGGCTCACCACTGGAAATCTGCGAGTGTCTCATTCATAGCTTAGTTGCCATTAAAAACAGGCCTTTCATCTGATCTGGAAAAGCAGTCCTATCATCACAACCCAACTACTGTGTCTGTACTTCTGTCGAAGCAACAGCTACTCCAACTGATGCAACGAGCTGCAGCAAGATTTAGCCACGGCTAAGAAAAATGCACTTAAATTGTGGGTTTTAAGGTCCTTATCAAAGATCACATGAGAGAAGCCTACGGCAAAGTTTTTTGTGACTGAATGACTAACACACACGATGGTTGTAGCTACAAAAAGATGGCAGTATGAGGGGGAGGAAAGTTTGAGAATAAGTGGCACATGTTTGGACCATCAAGCACTCTTTAATTTCCAAACGTATTTAGTGGTAACAATGAAAAAATGGATAGTGAATATGATATAGTTAACTAATGTCATTATATACAATGCAGCCTACCTGATTATCATCCTTGTCCATGCTGGCGTCATCTCTCTTAAGGATGAATTTCTTCTGGAAGTCCATGTTACGTTCATCCTTGATGTGTTCAGAGAACCTTTGTTCTGGGCTGTAGAAAAAGTAAAAGGACAAAAGGCATGCTTTTAACATGCTAAAACAAAAACTAGACAAAACATAACATTTGATTTAAAAGATTTAAGCAATGTAATAGCAAAAGATTACATGTTTAAAAGCAGTTCCCTGGTGAATGTGGCAATGTCAGTACTTCTAAATCTGAATATTAAATCTGCCCAGATTTTGTTTGTCCACTTCTGAGTTTCATTATTTGCTGCTGTGTGCCTAAACAAATCCTCACACATTAATTTGACAAACTATAACTGTTAAGGTGCATCTGGTTGCTGTTAACATAATCAACACCTCAACACAAGTACAGTCTATTGTCTTCTGACAAACTCATCAACATTTCAAATTTTAACTTGCTTGTCAGCCCAGAAAAGTTGTTTTGCCTCAAAAAAAAAAAAAAAAAAGGATGCATGGAGATGAGCGGACTTTACGGTTAGTACAATTGATTGTAATCTTTTTTACAGATTTGGCAAAACTATATTTTTTACTAGATGGTTTTTATGTCACAGTTGCTATAAGAAACTTTAAATCATGAATTTGTAACTAAACAGGTTGCTATTTGTTAAAAATTTAACATCTTTATTTTCTGATTCAAACAATGGTTCTGAATATTTGCAAATTCATTTTGTAACAGACATGAAAGTTACCAAATATGGAATGCTTCACAGAATAACTTGGGCATTGTCTTCGCTAGTTGAAAGGATGAGTTGCCTAAAATGGAAGGACTATTACAGTAAAATATGTCCATTTGGCAGGAGATAGATATATTAGTATGCATCACACATTTCAGCCAGGACTCGAAATAACATTTGGTGCTTTGTGAGGCAACTTTTTTTTTACAAAATAACTGAATTACCAGTGATACTACATTTATTACCTACACATTTATTGCTTACCAGCAGTGGCTGTGGGATATAACCTAACTTTAAGCAGCTTGCTGGTTCCTAAATTAACGAGTTCCTCCTCTCTGTCTCAAGTGCACACACTGTGTGATGAGCACACCGTGTTTTTGCTATTCATTGGGTCGTTGTGTTGAATTGATTAGGTGCATGTGAGGTTTGATCTGTTTAAATTTCTCAGGTGTACTGATACTGCGTCAGCTTTCAGCAGAAACAAACTTTCCATTTGCTTACAAGTTGCTGCTCTGTAAGACATTTGGTTCAGATTGTTCTTCATCCAACTCAAACAGAGTATTATGGCTGTGGGATTGTTCTGTTACCTTCATGCTGTGGTTCTTTTGTTGTCACAGCAACCTCAGCAATGTGGGTTTGTTATTATTTGCTCCCTTGAAGTTGTTTACATGATTTATGCAGCCTGGATTCAATTTGCACATAATAGCCCCTACCATACTCCCTATTGACACCACTACAATCCTGGCATCTGGAAAAGTCAGAATAAAGTATGTTTAGTAGTTTCTTTAACTGTTATTAAATGTTTGAGTAATCTCAGTACATTCTATGCATTCCTATATAAAGACTTGGAAAAAATGTAATTCCAGATCTTGTTTCCTGTAGCTTTAAGACTGCAGCTGCTGAAATCTGGACCAAAGTCAGGAACTACACTCACATGCGTGTGTTGCCCGTCTTGTTGATGATGACAGCCTTGCCTGTCTGATCTACATTGTGATCCATGCCGAAGTAGGCAGCCACACGGTGCAGCAGCATACGGTGATAAGAAGTCATCTGAGGAAACTTCTTATACTGGTTACTGCAGGGGCACACAAGACAAAGTTGTAAGTAACATATGTTATTTCAACACTGCACTGCCATGAATTGCTAAATTACTACATTTTTTGCTAAGTTTTTCTTTTTGTTGAGTGCTGTAATTATTTTCTGTTGCCTTGTTTCCCACAAGAATCATCCTCTCTAAAAAAAAAAGTTTAACTATTTTTTTTATTTTTTTGTTTGACAAGCAAGATGTCCCACGTAGGAAACAATTAATTTGGCTCTATTCTGCACAAGATGATTACTGCTTTCAGACAGATTTCAAATCATAATACTTAAGTCTGGTTACAGGGGAACACAGAGTCCTAGACAGAAATACAGTCAGCCTAAACGTGCCCCATAATATCAACTACAACTTGCCATATTTATCTCTTTACCTCAGCGATCTATAAATAAAAAGGAATGGATGTAGAAGGGCTAAATTTAAATACAAGAGAGTGGTTATGAAGAACTTGGCTTACTTGTCGTCATTAATGAACTCCAGGATATCTTGTTCTAGTTTGAGCAGCATCATTCGATCCCTGCTGGGCCAAAGGGGGG
>NTHP01000819.1:53038-108313 GCA_003416845.1 Oplegnathus fasciatus | reverse complement strand
GGGGGGGATAATGAAACCACCTCATTAACTAGCAAAAACCTTAATCCCACAAGACGACATATTTGCATCTTCTCCCTGCAGCCCCCTCACTGCAAGCGGCAGCTGAAAGACGCAGTGGAAAAGAGGCAGTCAAAAGTTCAGCATCAAAGGAAACGTCAGCAGGGAACTCTGGGTAAGGTAGCTTAAGTCTGTCTCATAGATGGTTGAGTTCTTGAGTTGACAGCACGTAAACAGGCTTTACTGGGGACTCTGGGGCAACATTTGAACTGGACAATGTGTGGCCGAGTTAGGCGGAGTTCAAGCTTAGCAGTGACAAAGCTAGTCTTTGTTAGTTCTTTTGTTTTGTCACAGTCAGGGCTACTGTACATCAACTTTTTCTCTTGTCAGGTGATAGCACATCTTTTGTGGTCTTGTAGCAGTCACAGTAGACAAGGAGAAACCACTTCCTGGCAAATCATAGCTAAAGGGGTTGGCTCTAGGGTAGGAAATTAAGGGAAATGACACACAAAAGACAGGAAGCACTCATATTCCCTTAGTGTGCCTCTGAATATGCTTGTTATTCAACTGCCCCCTAGATGTTCGTGAATCAAATCATTAGTCAGGGAGCCCCCAAGTCGAATCACATGTTGTCAGTCAAAGAGTCAGACTTTTGCAGGCCGAAAATTAGTTGTCGTAGTAATGGGATAGGCTGAATGTGCAGATTACAGCTTTCCACTAGCCAACCAACGTAAGACTTTTAGCCTTACGAGCTTCCTGTAGCCTTAGTCTATGTTAGAGACTGTAAACTCCTTGGTGCATTGAAATACGTCTATATTCAAAATATAGACAATTTTTAGACAATGTTAGCGGATCTGTTTTAAATATAAAAGGAAGGAGCTGTAAAAGAATAAAGAGCCACCATAAGCTGATTAGATGGAGAGGTACACTCAACAGGTCCTTGATACAGGTTAAGCGGTAAGTGACACCTTTTACTGTTTTTGCTGTACGGAAAACCACTTGTGCTGTGAACCTTTTAGTCACACATTAAAACAACAAATCTAGTCCGCCACTAGTCCGTAACCGTTGAGGTAGAAGGTAGCAGAGTAGGGCGCAACTTTTGCTTAGCAATTTGCTTGCAGGAATCACTAAGGTGCTCGGAAGGGCACATTTCTAAGCAATGTCCCTGTTCTTCTAATTAAGAAGTGGCTCTCGACATCCAACCCTAGTTGTGAGACATACTGGAGGCCCAATTGGCAGCCAGGGCTGTCAATGCTGGATTTTTGAGATTTCCCTCTCTGCACCATGTCTCATTAATTCCTCACTTTTACCATATTATATTCATTACATGTGAGAGCACATCTCTGGTGTGACTGCCTGCCTTAAAAAAGTTAAGACCTGAAAATCAGAAAATACTTTCAGCTCTTGCATTGAAGTTCCACTAAATTCTTGTTTTCTCAAAGCACTGTTTTCAGGTGCTAGGGCCTAATACTAGATAGTTGAGCACGTCAATCTTCCAATCTTTTCCAAGAGCATTACACTACTCTAAAGCACTACAATTTGAGCCAAAAAAGGCCTACATCCCTATAAAAGCACCTTGGCTGCTGTGAGTTTGTCCACAATGTGAGTCTGCCACTTAAATTATCTGGAGCAAATCTTAGATTTGACTCTTGATGATAACCAAGGCAATGTTCTCCTTCAGCTTTGGGATAGAGTTGTTAATGTTTACACATCTGTCCAGGCTCCTCTTAATGGTCTACATGTATTCTGTTTTTGAATATAAAGTATATTTCACTTTGAATTGAATACATTTAGCATTGGGGAAGCATTGTGCCTCAGTGGTTTAGTACGGTCACCTCACAGCAAGAGGGTCTTTGGTTTAAATCCACAGACATGATTTGTGGATCCTGCACAACATGCGCAGGTACCGCAAACGAATGGATGGACGTTTAGCACACAACTGGCATTCTATTCTTACTCAAAGGTGGAGTCTGCGATTCTGGAGAAAGATTGTTGATATTTAGCCCTAGACAACGACACTAACAACCGAGCTAGCTGACCAAAAGAGAAATATGGCGGAATACAGAGCATCTGCCGCCCGAAAAGTAACGTTACACAGGCAAAGACGTGTAATTCCAAGGGAAAGAATGTGAGGTGTGCCGCAGCAAATAAAATATTTTTTATAACGAGTTGGCAAGGTAATATATCCGTTGTTCCGAGCCACTTTTTTCGTTTGTGGCTGTATACGAACACCAGATTTTTTTTCAGCTACACAGAGAACAGACAGCTAGCAGACTGTGAGGAGATATTCGCTGGATTTGACAAAAAGTGTATTGGATTAGAATCGCAGATTGCACCTTCAACCAAGTTAAGACGAGAAACTGAACAATGAATCTGCAATGCTAGCATAGCTCTGGAAAAAGGTTCGTCTCAGGTTGACCACATGACTGGGAAAAAGGGGATGGCATGCACTAATGCCACCTAATGCCTCAAACCAAGTCCAGCAGCTTCTTCTGCATTTGGGAAGCCAGGTAGCCTCTTTCACAGGACAGTAAGAGAAGACAGTGAAGGGCTTAGAAACAGGAAGGAGAAAGGGGAGGAGCTGAGCAAGGATCAGTAGCCAAAGATACCACGGATAAACCATTAAACACAATCAACTAACATGGTGCTGCAGTCTCTACACACAGTATACGTATATGTGAGGTAAAGCCATAAGGAAACACTAAGAAAATGCTTATTATTTACACTGCAAACATACAAACAAACCAAAACAGGGCTTTACTAAACACAACTGTGTTTGGACATAACCAGTTTCTTACTGACTTATGATTTAGCATGAGCTGAATGAGGCCTATTCTGGCTCAAATGTTTGAATACATAAAGCTACACCCGCATTAAGTCAATAGATAGTCATTCGAAGCGTTTTTTTCCCCCAATCAGATTTACTAACAAAACAGACACTTTCTCAACTTTCTCAACCCTGCTTGAATCCTATGATCCAATGGTAAATTTCAACACGTGACGAATTTTCTGTTTTCTTTCCCTTTGAACTATCATGCGAAAACCCTCCAGCTTTGCAGCAATTACAGTGAAGTCAGTCAAGCAGCTATACCCAATCTGAGGCCAGAGTTACGGCCATGCAACTAGTCGCCTCCCTTCTGCTCTGATCAATAATTTACATCTAAGCAAGCAATGAAGGAAAGATATAGAAACAGAGGATTGAGAAACAGTGGGAGAGGAGGACATCAAGAGAAAGGGAGCTCAGAAGACAAAGAACAGAAAAAGAAGAAGAACAAATAACGATGGAGAGACACAGAGAAACAGAAGCAAGAGTGGTTAAGAGAAGAGAGAGATAGGAGCAGCAGCAACAGCACCACGCTTGGTGCTCTGGCAGAGATCTATAAATAGCTCTTCAAATCTCTCTAGAAAAAGCCACTCTTCTGCTTATGCTGCTGCAAACAGATTCAGAGACAGAAGAAGACATGGATACCTGGCTGACAAATAAAAACAGAGATCATGTCTTATTGGATAATAGCTGCCTATTTTAATTACATCAACCCGTAAAATACAGCATTCAAACCGCTTTTACATCGACGATCTTGGCTTGTATAAATATTTGATCGCAGGAAGTGAATACAGTTAAAGGCAAGTAGGTTACCTCCAACACATAAAATCACATGTTCCACTAGTGTATGAATAAACAATTGTTTATAGTCGCGCGTCTTGTAAACCAAAAAAATTAATAACCACACTTCTACATCAAAAATGAGTCTAATTGTAATAAATTTGCCGAACAATTTATTGACGCTTCAGAATTTCACAAGTATTGCAACATGAAGATTGTTGCAAGTTGCAGGGTATAAGGGGGTAAACATGTTGACAGGGAGGAAGGATACTCCATCTTTCTCATTACTGGCCTTAGCAACAGCAGACTGTTGATTCAATGACTCACCTCCATCAGATCTTACTATGGACAAGCCTTTTCTCAATGATACTGCCCTTACACCAGCAATTGAACTCAGTATTATTTAGGAAAGATAGGTGCCTAATGTAAAAAGTACAGAAAAGAGCTGTAATAGGGTCACATCTGGTACAAAAAGATTCACTGAATATACTAATGCTTTAAACCAGAAATGCTGAAATTGCTCAACTTTAACCTGTCCCTAATCTCAATCAGAACAGTCTACAAAGGAACAGACATTTTGTAATATTTTCAAGACAATCTCAACATCAAATGTGACTATATTGGCAGTTCTTGCCTGCCACTTGCCAATTCTCAGCATCACATGACTGGCCAATGCCAACCGATATGAATATTTATGTTTTCAGACACACATGCTGTTTTCCCAGCAGATGTTTGAATCACAGCTCCGACAGTCTGTGCTGTGATCCCACCTAGTTTGACACAACAGTCTTGCTATCTATTTTCAGCTCGAGTGTCAAAATGTAGAGCTAAAGCCAAGACACAGAGACCAATGACCATTTGTCAAGTATTTCTCGCCAAACCCTGCATGTTTTACAAACTATGCGATTGGAACACAAAATAAGTGTGGCACGCTTGTTTCTGTCTCATCTCAATAAATCAAAGAAGTAATATGCCTCACTAAGCCAAGGCCTAAGACGATAGATAGCCTATTACCTTAGTTTGGAAAGAAAGCTTAGGTATGCATAAACTTCAATGCCATAGTGTTTAAACACAGTCCAGCAGTGTAGTATAAATGTTTTTAGATTGATTTCTAAATCGGCCCACTTGGATCCAGCCTCATAACCCACTAACATTCAATAATTTGTACAAACTTTGGTTTGTTATTACATCTCCACCCTGTTTGCAGTCGTTTCTGACTATCAGTGGGCACACACACACACACACACACACACACACACACACCAGGGTGTAATATATGAATAACACCTTGTTGTCACCAGCTAAGGTGGGCTTTGAGCATGATTGCAATGAACAGCTACAAACAATTTCCAATCACTTCATTCTAGATTCAACAAAATATCTGATCACTTCATTCCCAGCCACGCGTTCATTCACCGAGTTTCAGCAACGTCTCTTAACTAAGATTTAGAAAGATAAAATGTTAACATGGCCATCTCGTGTCAGGCATGGAGGACGCGGACTTTAAAGATGGTGCTTAACGTTGCGTTACATATCTCACTAAAGATCATGGATCATCGATTACAAGTTAGCTCAAGTCATGTTAAAGGTTCAGCTCACCGTTTTGCTGGCCGTATGTCGCGAGTCCGTGTGGAGAATCCTTCAAGTTGTGTCTGTAGAGAACAGATGGCAGTATGGTCAGAGCCGTGGCTGTGCAGTTGACTGAAAATATTAGCTTGCCCACACGCTAACAATAGCTAGCTCACGGCATTAGCTTGCTTCCTCCGGCGAGTATAATTAGCCACCTACAGCACCTAGCTAATATTAGCCCGCTAGCTAGCCTTTTCTTTTCAGTGTACGCTAGCACCTCAACGTCAACAAAACCAAGCGTTTATATTACAACTGGTTAGCCAACAAAGTAGCATATGTTTAGAGTAAAGCGAACCTTGTTACAAACCTGTACCAGCACTGTCAGGTCTCAAAATAGGAGGTGCTAGCTGGTGCTGTTAGCTAGCTTTCCGAATGACTTACCAGTGCTAATATAATGGTGCTGCTAGCTTGAGTTGGTTCACCGCGACCCCGACTGTCAAAATAGCGCCGCGTGAGGGGAGAGCGGCATGGACGTTAACGATAGATAGCAAGCGCTGAGGAGCAAGGCATACGAATCCGTGACAGGAACACAGCTAAATAACAACAAAACACCAAAGAATAAAAGGACACAAATTAAAGAAAAAATAAACAAAACGCTATTCCCCCTTCTCGGCTCCGGCTTGTGTGTGTGTGTGTGTGTGTGTCAGCGTCACTTTTTTTCCCCCTTCACCGACAGTTTACGTCAGCGGCGTACTTCACAGTCGCAGGGAGACGTTCAGGGTCCACTTGTTTATGATTCATCAAACAGTACCGGCCACAAAAAACTGTCTGAATGTTTTTTTTTTATTATTAACATATGTCAATAAGTTGCCATTTATGTCGCCAGTTTTTTGTTTGTTTGCTTTTTTACAATATTCCTCTTTGGTTGGAATGCAATGACAGTTTGTTGGCATTATGAACTGTTAGGCTAGATTTTGTGAGCGGTGGAAAAAGTATTCAGATCCTTTGCTTAAGTAAAAGTACTAATACCACACTGTAAAAATACCCCAATACAAGTAAAAGTCATGCATTCAAAACCTTACTTCCGTAAAAGTATGTAAGTATTATCAATAAAATGTACTTTTAAGTAGGCTATGAAAAGTAAAAGTACACTTTGTGCGGTAAAAAGGTCCCTGTCGTTGTTTTACTATTATATCTGATGTTTTTGGATTAATATTACTGCTGCATTAATGTGTATGTTGCATTTTACTGCTGTAGATGTTTAAGGTTGAGCTCATTTTAACTACTTTATATACTGTTTGGTAGTTTAATCTACAGCAATGTATCATGGACTATAAGATCATTTTGTCAACCCATAAAGGAACACTTAATCAGTTTATCAGAAAAAGTCACATTCAAAATCACCAAATTTGGAGATATATGATTTTCACAGGACAGGAAGGGTATGGAACATTGTAATCTGAAAAGTAACTAAAGCTGCCAGACAAATGTAGTGGATTAAAAAGTACAATATTTACCTCCGAGATGTAGTAGAGTGAAAGTATAAAGTACTCAAGTAAAGTACAAGTACCTCAAATTTGTACTTAAGAACACTACTTGAGTAAATGTACTTATATAGATTCCACCACTGTTTTTTATGAAGGCACATTTTATCTACAGGATATCTCCCACATAGCTACCAGGTCTAATTCACCTAATAAATATAGAATATCTCTCTCTCTCTCTCTCTCTCTCTCTCTCTCTCTATATATATATATATATATATATATATATATATATATATATATATATATACTCTATATTAATATTACTAGTCTAACATTGAATGATTATGAGTTTTCTTAGGAAATAATGCGTGTTCATGATTAGGTGGCTGTTAAGTGAAATACATTTTTTTCTTTACTTTAAATTTGGTACACTTGTATTTTACACATTATCCAAAGGCACCATTAGCCTACTGTCAGTAAAGTTTCTTGTAGTTCCTGAAATTCCCCACATGTCGGCAGGCAAGTACTTCTTTGCCATAGTAAGGCCTTGTCTCTCAACTATTAGTACCAGTGATAGGCTATAAGTTGTATATTTTAATGATGCACTTATACAGTTCAGGACAAGACTGTCAATACAGCTTGTCTTGTAGCCTATGTGTCCATGTGGAAGGCTACACACACAAAAGGTGTCCTATTTCAGGACAACACATGTTGTGATAGGGCCATTTCAAGACATTATTACACATTATGTGCATGTAGCTTTAAAATTATTTTGAAATTCATTCAATTTCCTGTAGCGCATGGCTGTAGGGCCCCTTACCCAAGTCTGTGAAATGGTAGGCTATAACTTATTAGCAACGTGTTACTACATTCAACATGTTCATTTGTTACAGAAGCTTTCTTGACATTGTAACTACTTACAAACTAACTACATGGCTACAGTACACACTATTTAGCCCTGTGTTATTATAGGTATAAATTAGGACATTGTAGGTCAGCATGTGTGGTGTAGGCCTATGTCATATATCTAGGGCAAATGTGCCATTTCAGCAGATTCACAGCGCAAAGATGTTGCATTAAAGCCCATCAGAAGCTATGCAATTTTGGTGAAATTATCTATTTCGACATTATTTTATACATAAAATGCCGTGAGAACCCAAACAGACAAGACTTGTGCGGGCAACAGTATGACAGAGAGTCACTATTATTCCTCTCTCTGTCTCTCTCTCTCCCACACACACACACGAGGCATCAATTTGCAGTATGATATTGTGCCATCTGACAGGGAACATGACGGAACGTGTTTCAAATACCGCTCTGCAGTGCACATTTTGAACTACAATTCAGTTGTTTGGTGGCTGGGAGCCTCGCCTATTCTGTAGCCTAACTGGGTTAAAGGGCACTGAATTTCAACTTCGACCGGCAACAGTGACTGCAGGTTGCGTGTCCTGCTCGGCTGGCCTGCAGAGGACAACGAGGCACAGAAACTACCTGTTGTAGGTGACGACTTTATTATATCCAGTTTATCATAAAGTGTATCAAAACCGGTCACTTTTAAGCCGATGTCTTTGTTAATGTAAAGCGAGCGAAGTGCCGCACCAGGTGTGTCACTGAGAGAAGATTCCGTCCTTTTTCCTTGTCTGTGATTGTGAGTCAATAGCCTGAGTGTGGGCGCGTGTTTTGTGTGTGTTGTGCGAGTGTGTGTGTTGTGTGAGAGAGCAGGACAGACGGATGCTTTGCCAGTAATTTCCTCGATGCCCCGATGCGCTCATTGGTGCGTCCCTCCAACGTGTCACCAGTTTTGGTGGATTACCCCAGATATCTTAACCATCAGGAGCGTGAAACACCATTCATTTCTCTCAGCTCCGGTCTTCACAGTGTCCAGCTGCCAGCGAGGACTTCTGACAACATTTGTGACAAACTTGTGACTTCCAAAGAGCAACTCAGGAAAAAAGGATTTGAAGATTTTTATTTGTTCTTTTACGCACGCCGAGCACAAAAATGCATTTATTTACTTCAGGGTCGAGGGTGATGCCGTCTCTGTCGTTCCCGGCGTTTCTGTTTTTGACACCTTTGTTGATGAAGGGTCTCTTTGTCAGTGGCTCCCCGGGCTGCGCGTCCTGTGGCTTGCCGGTCATGGAGAAAGACGCAGAGGAAAGGCTGATGATAGAAATCGCCAAGCAACAAGTTTTGGACAAGCTGCACCTGAAAGAGAGACCAAATATCACTCAGACGGTTCCCCGGGTCGCGCTCCTCACTGCGCTGCGCAAACTGCACTCGGGGCGCGTCAGACAGGATGGTACTCTTGAACTAGAAAACAATATACCTACCAAAGATCAAGGCTATGAAATAGTCAGCTTTGCAGATATAAGTAAGTTTGGTATTCACTTTTTAAACCGTAAAGCTGTTTTCCCCTGTATGGCACTAAAGCACCACATGAGCGCACTTTGTGTGCGCTTTACGCATGCCGGTGCGTAAAATGCACACAAATTGGTCAGGGTTTCCGTGTGCCTTGTTAACTACTTATGACTGTTGTACTGTTCCATAACATGTGATAAGGGTTTATGATTACAGCATCTGTCTTACAGTTTTAGATTCAATAATGAGTATAATATGTCTGCAGGGTAAAATGCTTAAAATGGGTGGAAGTAGATTGATTTGTCCTTTATTTTTACATGAATCTGCAGCTTTACCAAAATATTAACAGTCCGTGTTGTTCTTAAATTGTCATTGATCCATAGATGAGACAGAGACTGGTGATAAGGCCAGCCTCAGTCTTACCTTCCAGTTTCTGCAGGAACGTGGCCAGAGTATCCAGGTCCTCCAGTCTTCTCTGTGGATCTATGCCCGCTCCTCTGAGGACCCTCACCGAGACTCCCGCCTCCGTGCCCGGGTTTTCCTCTCTGCAGATGGTGGGGTGTCAGACTCTAACCGCACCCTGGTCATAGAAAAGATGCTGGAAGTCCAGGAGAGTAACTGGCACACCTTCCCCATCACCCGCACCCTGCAGGCCTTCCTGGATGGGGGCCAGCGCCGGCTGCGGCTGGAGGTCAGCTGCTATGAGGATGGGAAGAATCTTTGCTCCCTGGATGGCTCTGCTGACACCCCCAACCAGCCCTTCCTGGTGGCCCAGGTGCGTCTCCGTGATGACCACTCCAGACACTTACTCAGGAAGCGCTCTTTGCACTGTGGTGACGATGTAACCGTGTGCTGCAAGAGAGACTTCTACATCAAGTTCAAAGATATCCAGTGGCACGACTGGATCATTGCACCCGAAGGCTACCATATGAACTACTGCATGGGTCAGTGCCCCCAACACCTGTCCGGCTCCCCAGGCATAGCATCCTCATTCCACGCCACCATCTTCAGCCAGCTGAAAGTCAACGGCATTAACACAGCTGCATCTTCATGTTGCGTTCCCACTGAGCGTCGGCCACTCTCCATGGTGTACTTCAACTCTCAGCACAGCATTGTCAAAACGGACGTCCCTGATATGATAGTGGAGTCCTGTGGATGTACATAAAGGACAGAGTATTAAAGACATGGTACAGTTAATGTAGATTGGTTTAACACAGGAAACTTAAAAGAATCATGTGTGTATTGTAGACATACAGAAAGACACAAACACACATGAACAGAGGAGATGAAAATAGTACATTAGGGAAATAGTAGGTACAAAGAAAAAGAGAATATTATAGGATAAGCTATTACTAGGTCACTCAGGCATAATCTAACAAGAATAGACACAAATTTCAAGATTTAAATCACCAGATTTTTTTTGTATTATATATAAAGAAATCATATTTTTTCATTTCATTCTTAAGTCTTGTAATATGCAGTATGTAAAGAGAGAGCTGGAGAGAAAATGTTGAGTGCCTAAAACCAGCTGAGTGAATCTAAATGAGATTATACAGTCTGAAGGCAGACTCGTTTTTTCATTCATATGTCAGAGGCATACATTAAAGAGAGGGCAGGAACCGAGCAACCTTAACATATGGCCGACTCAACACAGATAGGAAAGGTGTGATATTAATGTAAAACATTCATAGTGGTGACAAGTAGATCAGGCCAAGGCTGACTGATGTCCTGCTTATACTAAAGAAATTGTTTAAGGAGGTCACACCAAATACAAAGAGATTAATATGAAGCCTTCACGGTGGTGTAAATTTTAGAGCTGCAATCTTTTCTTTTCATTTTTGTCATATGTAGGTTATTTATTTTGTTTTTCACAATTGCTGCTGGGATTCAGTTCAAAGTAAAATGTTTATTGATCTCAGGAAATTGGGAGTAGAACTGACAGCACTTGTAGCTTTTTCAAAACATTAGCTACAGTATGTTTTCAGTACGTTTCATGTCACAGTCACAGTGTCCACATACATCATGTACTCTAAATACTATTACTATTTATATATACTATTATTATATATTATTTTACTTTTAATACTATTTTACATAACTGTTATATTTCCATGGCTTGTCCGCACCTTTTCTTAGCTACCATTTTAAAGCAAGGTTTTTAAAACAATGAAAGAGATCCTTGATTTAAAGTGTGCCTTCTTCATTAACTCATGATGACAAAGTGCAACTTGGACATTGAGTATTAAGTCGTCTTACCAAAGACAATCCACTGAGTATTTCACTTCTATCTTTTTATGTGGACCTGTGACACAATGTTCACATGGACTATTATTTGTGTTTTGATATTATGACTTTTTCTTCAATTATATCCCACATAAGAAAACATTTTTTATTACAGTGAGAAAACACTGAACTGAAACGGTTTGAACGGGTACAGTCTGCCCTGAGTTCTGTCTGAGTACAGCCGATGCTGCGTGCAGGTTCAAATATGTTTGATCAGCATCTCCACTGTATTATTTACACAAGTCGGCTCATCAGTTGGGTAACTATGGCTCTCACAGTGTATAAACCCAAGGTCAGTTCTCAGCAGCGTGAGCAAACATTTAGCTATTGCTTCAGTGTCAGGTAATGTGAAGGTCTGTGAGTCAGGTGGGTCAATGAGCATGTGCTGTTGCACGTTGGCATTTATATCTCCCAGAGTCTAAAGTTTTCTGGGGTGATGTAAAATTAGAAGTGTTCCAAGTACAGGCAATCTGCTAATCATTTTCAGGGATTTAAAAACACCTTCCTGGCATCCCAATTACACAATTTATAGTTCTATAATTCTAATTCTTTGTTTGAGTATGTGCAGTACTATGTTCATAATGGGAAAATAACCAAGTGAAGTATATTTAAAAATGCCAGCATCCATACTAAAATAACTTGATTTAAAGTGTTGCGTTGATGGGCTCCATTGTCCCAAAATGCAACACATAATAGAAATGGAGGATTTACTTGCAGCTGGGGAAAAAAATGCAAACAGTAGTGCAATGGCTCACAAAACAAAGAAGCATAGCAACAAATTCTGGGGAAAACGCTTCAAGCTACTTTTTTTTAATGAGGTTTTCAAATTGAAAATTGGCAGTAGTGTTACAAAATCAAAGGTTGACATCTGTCAGCACATGCCTCGTGTCATTTCATGTTAGGAAGAATTATATAGTACAATAATCTCTTGTATACAAACTACAAAATAATTACACTGCTAGGACCAAAGATGTCTGTTTACACCAAGCAGTGTAAAAGTCAAAGATCTTTTCTGCTCTCTGGATTATGTTTCATGGGTTTGTCTTTTCTGTGTTGGTAAACTGTATGATTTAAGGACCTGTATTATACTGCCATGATACACAGGAAACATTTTCAGGCAATAAGTTGGGGCATTTTGCCCAAAGACTATAACAGGATTTTTCATTACATCTTTCTTTAAATAGCCCCAAAAAATGTTTCACCTCTAAAAGATGTACTTATATTATTTCTACAGTTCAAACCCTTGTAAAGTAATTTTAATGCTAGAGTTTATTGTTTATTATTTTATCTTGTAAGCACCCCCTGTCCCAGGACTCAATGTGACATTGAGGTGCCATCATAACTTACAAAGCACTTTACTGTACTGTATTTGTAGAGCAAATTTTGCTTGAAGGTTCTACTACTTATAACTCAGGTGCGCACTACCTAGAAAATGTAAATAGGCCTACAGAAAGCAAATGTCAATCCGCTTATATTCTTAAGCTCTAGTTGTGTTTAAATGTGTGGTATTGCGTGTGTTTGCAGAGCACAAGGATGATGCAGAAATTTCTGCATACTGTAACTGGTGGGAATGGAGCCAGGATTTGAATTTTGTGTCAATTTAATGTCATAATTATTGTCTTTATTTTTTATATCATACTGTATTTTATGCATAATGAATGATTTGTAAAAGCAATTAAATGTAAAACATCACATCACAATGTGCTGAACTGATATGATTACAGTATATTTTTAATAAATAAATACATATTTTAAATCAGCCTAGTTATTTCTATTATATTTCTTTGTCATTGTATCGCTCCTCTTTAGCCACAATGACAACACACTACACCTTAGAAGAGAAAGAATAATGGTCATAAAAAATTATACAACCTGGACTGACAGCAGAAAAAACACAAATAGTGGCTATAAGATGTATTGGCTGGCACTACTTTTCGGTGTAACAGTGGGAATATGCTTTGTTCTTTGCATGTGAAAACACAGTCACCAAATTCCCAATTTTAGCCAGCATGAGAAAAAAAGTTACCTGCCATGTGTGGTCACCTGCCATCACACTGTCTGTAAGGCGAAGGGCGTATTTGCTCATACAAACAGTGGAAGTGGCTTTATGGACTGTCTGTGTTTGGTGTGCAAACAGTTGTCACATTCCCTTGGCATGTTGTCATTTTTACATCATGCATTTGCATCTGGGACTGATCACAATCTATAGCTGAGACAATAGTATAGAAATAAAGAATCAATTTTGCAAAGAAACAATGAAGTATATCTATTTTATGTTTACTTTTGGTGAGCTTATGAACAGTAAAAACGGCACAAGACTACAGAGAATGTGTGTCTGCTATTTTTCTGATATCAATACAGTAGCATACAACCACACATCATTATATAGTGAACTGTGATTGACCTATAAAGATTTCTATGTGTAAGATACTAATAAGATATACAAACATATACATATATATACATAAACCACGGTTCCATGTTTTAAAACCATAAGTGAACCACAGTGAATGTTCTAGAGATCAATTGCTAAAACCCCTGACTTGCACTTTCAAAAACAGTAGGTCAAAACATATTGTCCTTTCCTGCCAAAATTTGCCAACTCCCCTTCTACAGCCAACAGCGGTGCTGATGTTACACCATCCAAAATGGACTATAATCAGTGTCTGGGGGTAGTCTGGCACTAAAAATGTTTTTTAGATTTTAGAAGTTGTTTATACATTTTCCTGTCCAAGTTACAGGTGGTCGAATATGTCAAGGTCTTCAGTGATAACTCAGCAGTTACAGCTAAAATATTTGTATTGTGGCTGTTCCCCTTAGTGGATCCTGTCATCAATTGCAGTACTTAAAACAAGAAGAAAACCACATAGACTCTGGGCTAGTTCTGTTGTTGCGAATCACTGGTATGTGGACTCAGTCACAACCCTATCCTCAGCCACTCTCACAACCTGTTTTGAGTAGTAGGTGTTACGTGTATCATGTTGGCGTCAAGACGTTTGATATCAAGCTACAATGATGTTTCTGTACAGTCAGCTAAGAACTTGTGTATCGCCTTCATCACACCTAATGGGCAATAATGTGAGGGGGCATACAGTACCTCTACCTCAAACATTACAGCTGTACCACATCTACATTAGACATACTAATCTCTCAGTTGCTTAAAGGATGGACATTTTAATAGTTCAAGAGTTTGCAACAAAAACAAGAAAAGATAACAGTAACACACATCAGAATATATAGTCTGGGGTGTGTATCTTCTATTCAGCAATGTAGTTCCATATCACTGTGAATAATTGGAAGTCATCCAAATAGGTTTATCTGCAGATTTGTTTTTGACCCGCCACAGACAGACCAATCAGACATTAGACATCTTGCAGACTCATTACAAAATATATTTATCAATGCCAGTCATACCTACCAAACAGAGGTACTAGAAACTCACTTTTTAGAGACAACTAGCTTTAGGTCCTTTTGGGTTTTCTTATACCTAAGGGAATTGTTTAATAGAGAGTCTGTAAATGTCAGATATAGCCAAGGCTGATCTGGCTCATTTCATTGCTGAAGCGGACAATGAACATAAAAATTTCCTAAGAGCAATTCCTGAAGGGGACAGCAAAGGTGCTGCAGAAAGTACTGTTGTAAGTTACAGAGAGTTGCAACTTTTAGGTTTTCAAAAAAATAACAAAGTGATGGGTCTGTTGGTCAATAAACCATCTTGCATTAGCTGACTGTGCACATCATTCTCCAGCCCGGTATTAGTATGGATTAGTATCAATACATCCTTGCTTTTGTAATGGAACAAAATGAGTGCCGAACAAAATAATGGTAATTCTTAACTACATGGTACGTAAAATCCTGAGTAGTTACCAAAGAACACGTGAGGAACTAATCGGAAACTAACTGCTAATTAATGAATAGCATATCTGGCTCTTTAGTTGCTAAATGCTCCACTATGTTCACCAGCTAGTCGCTCACTTTGACTGCTTGACTATTTGTAGTTCCTGGATAACCATGAAAGAACTGTATAGTAGATAATAAGTTACTTACAATACTATGCACCCTAACTGTGTTCCAATTCAAGGGCCACCTCCCACAAAGGGCACATCGGAGCAAGGCATGGTGTTTGGTGAACTGAAGGCTAGTCAGCTGAATTTTCACACTAAAATTTGACTGTTGGTTTCACAACAGCATCATTACAAGTAGCTGCTTTTACAGTGTGAGTTGTAAGATTTTGCTTCAGTGGCAATTAGCAAACCAGGTACCAGATTAATATGGACGAGCACCAATAAACGAAGTGACGAGCACCCAGCAGATTTGATATCGAGGGCTGCAAAGGATACACTTGTTGGGCAAATGAAGGACACATTTCTTAGCTGCAATTTGAGAAAGCCGATGGAATGGCCCACCCTGCTGTGATGTATTTGGATAGGAAATGTGGACCTTGAAGGAGGCAGCCCCTGAACTGGCACAGAACAAACTTATAAAAGGTCATTTCACTCAAATCACAAAGCATATTTTCTCACTTAGACTTGCTGGTTTCTAGTCATGCAGGAAGTTTGGGTCTTATTTGCCTGGCTTTTGAGATATCCTCCCTGGGTTCTCTGTCACCACCCAATACAATGTATGAAATGTATGGGCTTTTGTTTGTGGTGCTAAAAGCATTAAAAATGACAAAACTCACCAAAACGTTTTCTTCTTTGAAATGTCTTTCAAGAAACAATGTCCTGGATACTTAGGATATTTCCCAGACCTAGATGTAAACAGTTTTGATTATAGCCACTTTCTACCAATGAAATAGTCCCTCTAGTTTTCATTGGGATACATTTTCTAGCCAAAGCAAAAAGTAGTGAAAACTTTCCACAGTGGTGCCTGGAGATTATTCAGAGTAACCAGGCCATTGTTTCTGTGAAATTACATTGATGTTAACTTTTCATTTTTTTTATGCTTTGAGACAAGCAAATTTCCCTTTATCTCTATTGGGTGGTGGCAGATGTTTTAGCAGGAGATATCTTAAAACTAAAACTTGGAAAATAAAACCAAACCAGACTATCTTCCCAGTTCAATACCCAAAGGGGTAAGTGAGTAAATATATTTTTGTGATGTGGATGAAGTGATCCTTTCATCAACCTCTGCTCACTGGTTCCTGCTGGTTTGGCAACTCCAAACATCTAAGACTGAATGATGACACGATGTCAAATCGCTCATTGGGATGGACAGCACCTTATGGCAACTGTAAGGGAGTCACTGGATCTCTGACATGCCAGCAACTTGTGAATAAATTAATTAATAAGTAGATAATGGTGTGACAATGAAAACCACCAAGGCCCATGAAGAAAATAGGCCTTTTGTTTATGTTAGGAGAAGAGCATGGGTAAAGGCTGAGTGTGTGGCTGCACGTGTTATGGTTTTAGAGCATGAGAACAGTTCGTTGTTAAACATGTTCACATGATCAGGTGAGCGCTCTTTGATACCAGGAATAATTACATTGGCCCCACTCATGGAAAGTAGATAATTGACCTACTCTGGGAAAAATAAAAGCCTACTGACTCACTGATATACTGACACACTGACCCACAGACCCACTGTTTGCTGTGTGCCACTAAAACCCTAATCCTTCACTCCACTCACAATCCCATAAATCCCCTAGGGAGGTTTAAGGTGTCAGTCAGACTCGTCCCCCGCTGTGTCATGACAGGACAACCTGAGAAGAAACTGCTCTCACACTCTCTCTTTTCCCCCTCCAGTCCTCAGGTAATCCGTAAACAACAGTGTTACGTTGGGTGTTTAGATTAGTGCACAAACATGCAGTGATGATTATTTGACATATAGTAATCATTCTATGCCATATGTTCAGGGATTTATGCTATTAATATGTACAGCAAAAAGGGAAAATTCTTTAAAAGTGAGCCTGGTTTTGATTGCAAAAGTACTGTAAGACTCGCTGTTGACTCGGTCAAATCAAATCCTTAAGCAGAGGACAGATCAATTATTCAATTAGCAATCTAAGATGTAGGCTAGTTAACTAAGTGAACTGGTACAATACACTGTACAAATAAAGTAGTTAGTTGTAAAGTATAGTTGACTGCTGGGATATTTCCACCGATCTCTATGGCAGTCTCACATATGAGACAGTCAATTCTGTTATTTAGTGTGAATGCGTATGCTTCATGTCAAGATTTTCAACAATATTTATCTACAGAGCAATGTTACATTTATATATCCTGTGGTTACATGTCATATACGGTATGTATTCAACCTGTAAAAGGATAGAAAATAGAAAATATTATGTGATAGAAAATATATTAATAATTAAAGAAAACCTACATTATACCAATATGTATTCGGTTGGCCCATATCAACAATTAGGTGTCACAATATGCTATTTGTTTGGAAATTCAACCTCTTTTATATGTTAAGAACCATTTCAAAAGGACTGGATCTGTGATGTTGACTGCTTTCTTGCTCTGAGGTACATTGCACTTCAAATAACTTTTAAATCCACAGGATGATCCCATTACGACAGACCCAGTTACCTGTTATATCTCTATGTCTTACATCAGAAGTACCTTGTTACAGAACAACATCCGGCATCCTTGATGTGAACTCAGGCTTTACTTTTGACTTGGTGTCCACAGTTAAAGAGGTCATCTGATTTCAATAGTCAATATTCTTTAAATTATGAAGAAAATTCAACATGGTATAAATAATTATAATAATGGCAATATACTGGAAAATGTCACATATATACATCAAATTGTCAAATCAGGATTGTAGAAAGTGCTAGAAAACTAGCATAGTTTACATTCAGCATGATCAATCCAATAACGATGACTGTCAAAAAGTAGTAGTAGTAGTAGAAGAGTAGTTTAACATAACTCATCAAAATTTACAAGATACTTTGAATAAATATATATCAAAATGCATTGTAGAAATAACACATTTATGATTTCACCTGTTGCAATATTTAAAATCTCATTGTTGCTTCTCAGTGGCCGACAAAAAGAAAACTACACATTTAACATTAACTGGTGTTGATGTGATATTTATGAAATATCAAATTACTGCTAAACATCAGAATTATTATTGATATTTTTGTTATTCTATGAAATGCCTACCAAGCAATTGTAAGTACATTTGCTGGTACACTGCCAATGTTCACAAAACTCAGCATCAGTCTCAAACTTCTTCACTTTGCCACTTGGTGGCGTTGTTTAAGTAATAAGCTTGAGGGTCACTTATTCAGATTTACTACAGGGAAAAATCCAATTAAAGTGACTCCTGCTTTACTGTGATCGTACCATTTACTCCATCACGTTTACCTCCAAGAATTTAAAAATCCAAGATTGTCCACTTGAGGGGTTGAGGGACTGTACAGTAAAGGTAATTTTCATAATGATCAGTTTGTGCCTTGTACAAGAATTGCATATAAAGCAAAGAAAACTTGGGGGTCCAAAGTAGCCAGAACATGCCATATCTGGACAAATACTTGTCTGAGGTGTCGTGGATGCTAAATCAGCTTCTTGCTGATTACAGTTCTAAGACATTCTGCAAAGAGAGAGGTGTAAATATAGTATTAGTGACTGCTGTTATAGTCATTTACAATTTGTTCAGCAGAGGGCACTAGATTTACTGTTTGGATATATGCATCAGTGAACTGCTGGCGATGACAGCTATAATTGTGGACATGAAGTTCCACATAATATCAAACATCTCACACGTACTGTGTATGATTAGTAATGTGAAGACTGAACACTTTTTCTGAGGCCACTGACACTTCGGACCACTTATAATCACATTTAACACTATGTCCAACAGTGTTGTTAAACAGTATCCATATTTCACAATGGTTTTAGCCTAGTGCTGAGCAGAAATACGAGTGATGTTTGGGAATACTGATCAGTGCAAGTACTGACACTAATATTGACCTAAACCATTACCATTACAATCTATGCAGCATCAAAAGTATCCTTAGATAAACAACACAGACCTACTTTGATCTCAGTTCTTCACATGTTCGTGTTGTTAGCTTTTTTGTATACCATATCAAAATGATTTGGGTGTACATACAACTCACTGACTTGTTTCTGAAGGTGTCATGAGCAAATCACTGTAAGAGTAGTCCGCCTAGGCACGTCAAACTCCGATTTTCTATTCAAAGATGCTGACTTTGTTTTGCTAATGGTGAGGCAGTAGCCTTTGACTTTAAAGCCTCTGCTTGTTTCTAAAAACTTAATTGGACTATGTTTCTGCTGTCTGGGCTCTGTCTTACAAAAATGATATGTGGTCGTAAAGAAGGGAGACAAGTTTGCTAGATCAACAGAAGTAAATCAAGAGGTTCTGTCACTGTCAACACACTATAGCCCTGCAAAGTGGTCTTGCAAATATCTGTACTCTGAAGTTCACAGAATCCTGTAGAAATAGGCATTGTCCAGAGTTGACTGGTGAGGCAGAGGGCTTGTAAATGCTTGGAGCAGTTTAGGTATCAAAGATGGCATTGTGTTGTAGGACCTGCTTAAAAGTAAGCTATTTTGTGAGACTGAAAACCTAGGCTTAGGACTAAAGGTGCAGTAGCTCACTAAAACACCACTTTTGCTTTGTCGGAAAAGCACCAACCACCCAGCTTCCAATTTAAGTGGCTTGATTGGACAATTGGATTTCTACAAGTGAGCAGATTTTGGAATACTTGCCTTCTCTCAAAAGAATGAAAACCCAACTTATCTTTGGCCTGAAAAAATGCAGGATACTAAGAATCCTTGGTAAGCCTTAAGCCTAAGGCAAGTCAGAGTTGGCGCCTGAGTCCCTTGTATAAACATATCAAAACATGCACATTTTACACGCCTAACAGCAATATCATACTGCAATATTTTGTACCTGCCATCTAGAGACGGATTTATGCTACTTGGAGCTAACAGCACTTACCTGATAGCTTCGGCTTTTGACTGCAAAAGTACACCCAGTTTTAAGAGACAGTCCCACACTGTAGATTGTCTTTGGCATCATATGGGTCTAATAAATATGACAGGACAACAGATACATCGTTGATAATGAGCTAGACAAAAACACAAATAAAAAGCAACAGATTTACAGCCCAGTTCCCCAAGCAACACATGGCTGCCACTTGGAAACACAACAAGAAGAGGATACCGCATAAATAAGGTATCCAAAGAATAGGGTATACCTGATGACTGATGTGCCAATGGAAAAGGTATTGTGCTATGATCATACAAGGTGCTAACTTGCGTGATCTCTTAACTGTAACTGTGGCTCCTGGTACAATGGCTATTTACAATTTATACATAAGGTTACAAACAATCCAATAAATCAGTTGGTTGAGAAGCAGCTATGAATCTTAGACAAGTTGACCAAGGAATTTTGTAGTTTTCTCACCAGAAGTGACTTTTTGTGACATGGTGACCACCTGTGTCAATTGGATGGACGTACATACCTTGTTTGAGCATCTCTCCAAGACTCAGAGAAGCACCGACTTGTCTTGTCAATACGTAGGGGAAAAAAAGGAGGTATGGAGGTACCAGTGGATGGAATCTCGGACAAGTGCTCCAGAAACATCCACCAAGATTTTCCTGATATGGTTTGAGGCACTGCAAGAGTCAAAAACAAAGGAGAACATAAACATGCATTTTCGAAACACATATCGGATGTACCTAGCAATGGCTGAAGAATGACATGCCTGAATTGTCCCAAGTACACTGGTCAGATCCTGGGTGGCAACACTGGCCTAAACCTAGTCCAAGTGCTGCTGAGGAGAGTTCATTCACAACCTAAATTGTGCCAAGCTTGCACCCCCAAAATCTTGCCAAATCTGGCACCAGCACTAACTTTGTGTCTGAGTTGGCTGGATTGGGTTTGGGCACTGCAGAACAGCCAAGTGTACCAGCAATCAACTAGCCACTTGGTAAGACATGCAGACAGTCAAAAAGATCTTTTCAATGTGGCACATTGCAGGTACTTCCCACATGGAGAAGATGTCAACATCGCAACAATGTTACTCTTGACTTAAACAATTTTGGCGAGTTAAGGAGAACAAAGGTGATGAAAGAACAGCAAAATGGTAGTGCATAGACGTAGACTACAATGTGCCTCCTCCAATTCAGATGGTGCTGCCTGCCACTTATCTTTATCTGATAGTGAGGAGCTGCACAACACTCAAGATTCAAGAGATTCAACCATACAGACACCCTTACCAAACAGTTGGAGTCAGCGACAGACATGATTCCTTGCTAGCTTCCAACCCAATTGTGTTTAGCCAAGCACCTGGCCAAGGTACAATAGAGGCACTGCTGTGCAGGACTAAAGTGCTACAGTGTCGGGCAAATGTTTTGTCTCTGTGTCACCTGGGCACCCTGCTATCCTGACCAATTCTCCCCCAAATGTTGTCAACTGAATCACTGAGGAGCTGCGAATGTCTTTGCGGGATATGCAGTTCTTGCATACAGTGCTATGGAGCCTGTAAACATTTGTAAATAAAAATTCTCCTAAATTATACATTAGTGTTACACTGTTGATGCCACTGTACAGATACTTTCACCTGCAATAACTGATTTTTTTGGCCACTTGGGGGCAGCAGAAACAAGAAGTGAACACATCATTGACATATCATCATCTTTTAAGTTGATATGGCAAAATTATTGGCAAATGATGGTGGTGTTTCTGGCCTCCTGGTGAATGTAAGTCCAATATTCACTCTCCTTTAGCTCTGTTTTTGGTCTCTACCATTTCCCGAGGAAGATATCGGACTCTTAGGCTGCTAAATGTTTCAGTTTGTTCACCAGCTCGTTGCTAACTACATCTACGATTGGTGCTGAGCAGGTGGTGTACAGTGGGCTGATGAGAGCAGTACGAGATAAGCGCAGTTGCAGGCCAGAAAACCAAAGCTGAAAGACACTGTAAAGCACCATAGGGTTTAGGGGAACTGCAGACTCATGTAATAATTCTCTGTGACAAAGTCCTAGCAAAAATTGATGCAAACTTTGTGTTGTTTTCGGCTCATTTATCTCAATGACTGGATCTGTGGGCGGGAGGAAGATGCGGGAGAGTTCTGCCACAATGCATTTTTGATACTGCCATTAGAGGGAGCAAAAGACAGATTTTTTTTAAGTCAACACAGTGGTTTTAAAAAAAATCTTAAACTCTGATCATAAAAACTGTATATTTCAGGTAGGAATAAGAATCCTTCCTTTGGACCCTTTAGTGTTTTTTGAAGCCCAGTATCTTTAAAAACAGGTGGGTTGTGAGGAAGTGTTTCAATGAGAACAGGGGCTGCTGGATTTAAATAGTTCATGATCCAACAGGAGCCTGCATCAGCACTGCTCAGGGAATTAATGTCACAGTCCTTGCCGTTCCACCTTAACCCTCGCACAGGTCTTACCACACACAATTTCCTGTGGGGACCTAATTCTGTCAAAGAAGACTAACTACAATCCATCCAATCAGGTTATTGTATTAATTAACAGCTACTAATGTGACAGTTTACAGATGTAACAGCCAAGACCTGAAGCAGAGTTCTGAGTATATGCTGGATAAATAAATTAAATGAGTACATTTATTTACTTAAATACAGTGATGGATGTTGCTTTAGCCTGCATGACCTAATTATCACTACCAATTATCATAATCAGTAATTACAGTAATTTCTTAAGATTCTGATGTAAAAACCAAAACTATCACTATTGCTGTTGTACAAGCATTAGTTATTTATTAGCATAGTTAAATGAGGTCATATCATTTTTGGATTCAAATACTATTTAGAATAGATAAATGTTTTAATTTTCAACTGCAATATAGGAGACACATCAAGGGATATAGGATACAGGAAGGTTCTTCTCATTCATTTTCTTTTATTGATTGAACTTGAATATGGAAATTGAATATCAAGTACACAATGCAGCCACTCATATTCTGGGCTCTGACCATAGCTAGATGGCACACAAAATATACTTTATTTAGTCAAAAATGTTGACCAAGTTGCAACACTTACTGTGAGTTTGCACGTTACATTTTATTGTATACATACCTAACCCAGGACATAAAGAGTCATTAAACATGCCTCTCCTGTCACATAAAACAGTATTTGCTGAGACGATGTGGAATCTGTCCAACTGATGGAAGTTGCAGGTCAGCAACGGACACATGATAATGTAGGATGTAGTAATGTCTGTAAACAGAAGTAAATACAAATGAGCAAATAAAACATTTTGACATTTGACTCTATAATGATGGAAATGCAGGCTACATGTATGCAGTACGTGTTTTATATTACATTACATTTGTGATTCTGTTTCTCGTCAGACTTCATTAAGCTGCCAGGAAGAAAAAAAACAGACAAAATCATGACTTAAATGCTTCAATGTGCCACATAAGAAACAGTATGTTTACAAAAGCATACAGTATGTTTCTATACACATATTTTAAATATTATAAATCTACAGAAGTACACACTGTATATGTGAGCCTAATTAATAATATCATCCTCTGTATGTACACAGCTCTCTCTCAGTGTATACTGTAGGACTGTACAGCTTTCATGGTGTTTTGGTTTGCCCTGTTCTCAGGCTTGTATTATGCTGCCCTCTGGTGACGGTGACTCAAATAAAAAAAAGTTATATTTCCCCCTGCCCCTCTTTTTAAATCACATGTATAAAGAAACAAAAAAACAAACAAAAAACATTTACATGATTATTTGCACTGGCAATCAGAACATAGTGTTATTAAATGTATTTGCTGCATGTTGAATGTATCTATTGCATTTACTATCTTGAGCCTAAATCATATTTTCTGCACAGAATATTCTGGAGTATTCTGGCATGCAAAATATCTGCATTTACAGCTGCATGCATTCTGGTAATATTGACAAATGCATTTTGAGTTAACAAATTGTTGACATAATTTTACACATAACAATATGGCACACACGGAACATGACAGAAATGGCTGTCCAAAACACAAGGACACTATTACATATTCATTCATTGATACAATATGAATATATATGTTTTCTTTATTTTACCCAAACTCAACTGTGTGATATTTCCTTATAAAATATCAGTTTTTTTTACAACATTGCTCAAAATTGCAATGAAAATGCAAATGAAAACCAAAGTGAACTTTTTTCACTGTTTTAATCACACTATAGCTACATTTCTATTAAAATTTTATTTTTTCTTTAATTCATCATTAAGTAATTAAAAAGAAAATAATACAAATGCCCTTACTCAGCCAATGTCTTGTTTAAATTGTCTTACAGTCTAGGATACATAATCCATTCAAAACAGTACTGTGGATTACAATGACTTGTGACTGGCCAGCCTGTAGTATTACTGTAGTACTACTATCAGATAATGCTGCAAAACACTTGACACCCATTCCATTTAAAATCTACACTTCACAGTCTTGATTGCTCTCGATTATTAATGTCTATTTATTCAAAGTACAACTCCCTTTGTAATAAATCAAATATTCCACCATTACACAAATATAGAAGAGATGTCCAATCTAGAGTAACTTGACTATGTAAGGAGAACAGGAGGTGCCTTAGATGATTAGAGCATTTTTTAGAGTAGAATTTTTTAACTTCAGGCCATTAATCACAATGTGGAAGTTATCTATATTTATATTGTGATTTAAATTAAAATTAATGGGATATTTGTGAGAGTAAATTGGGGAAAACAAAGCTGTGATTTGTTACTCATACAACTGATGATACAAGTGTGTATCATATGATCTTGTATTCATCTGCTTTACATAACAACACCTCTCTATAATCTTTAAACATTCATCACTTGTCAGACAAATATATAGCATGTTAAGTGTCTGCTTAGAGTGATGAAAATGTTGTCCATTTTCAATTGGATCTATTTTATTTCCAATAAAATAAAAAATCACAAAACATTGCTCACTTCTCTTATTTTGACATATATTTTTCCAATTGCAAATATGTTTGTCTATCATGGTAGAGGTAATGCCTTTTTCTGGGTAACGTTTGTGCAAAACTCTTACAATGCAATGTCACAATTCAGCTGAGAAAATGCATGGTATAAATGCCACAAGACTGGATGTGGTAGCATACTGAAGTTACCCCATACAACCCCATAGGATGTGCATCACAAATACTGTACATGCTGCAACTATCAAGCGACCTTGCAAATTTAATACCTTTAAATTTGTGCATGCATTGCAAAAACAGATGCACTAAATGCATTGGATTCCTTGATAAACTACAATAAGATCTCTGTGCAACCCTTACCTGTTCACCCTGCAGTGACTGAAGGTATACAGCACATTCATGCAGACCTGCTCCTCCTCTTATATTGTCAATCCCCTGCAGTCTCTCCTTTCCAGTTTCCTCTCTTCAGTGTGCAAGGCCTGAGGTGAAACCTGGTGCAGGCAGAGAGCACCCTTATATGTAGTACCTGCAGAGCTGCAGGACTGTCAGCTTGGGACCCCGGACCAATGAGAAGAAAACATGTGCAAAGGGCCATCTGCAATGGAAAAACAAATCCTGTAAAAGATTTTGTGGATTTTGCTGCACGGGGGAATGGTGTCCAGCTGCCCCGAGTCTTAGTGACAGATGCTTTCTCTCCCTCTCACTTGGCTAACATGCACGTTCCTCTGTATCCTCTAGTGGCCTTAAACACTCTAAACCTGGATGCTCCTTCACCCTCCACCCATACAACACTTACGGCAACTTTCAGTAGAGTAAATTATGCTTTTTCTACTGTTAAATACTATTGTGTTTAATTTAGCAAGCTATGGCAGTTTATTTTTCATGTTATGTGGATATTCTGACAACTGACAACTGTGGCGATATCTCAGCTTATCAATATATATAACTGATCAGATTAAGTAAAAATATATTTAAGAAGCACAAGCAGTCACCAACGCCACCTAAAAGGCTTCTACTGATTAAGAACAGTGAAAGGATTTAGGATAGCATGCTTAGGCAAGGTTTCAAGAATAAAAGTGATGAGCAGTGAAACAAGATCTCATTTACAGCTCTAAGATGTCATGTTCACTTGAACTGAACTGAATGTCAGGGCCAAAAGCTTTTGCTCTGACTTACCTACAACATTACTTACCTTGTCTCTAATCCTTCTAGTGCTGTAAGCCCTCTATGAGCTTTGGAGGCAGACATCTGTAACTTTTATTTCTGTCCCATTCACCTCCAGGCCTCATTAAGACATGCATTTGGTCTTTTTGTATTGCATTGAAGATACAAAAATATTATTTTTGGGTAATTATCTAAGGAAGCATTGCTAAAGTTGCTGTTTGATTTTTATCTCTGCATTAGGCTGCATTTGGCAACATCATTGTTCAGTTTAAAGCTGCAGCAATCAATATTTATTAACAACAGATCAACGTATTAAGTGTGATATGAAAGGAGTGACTCGTAGTGATGAACCCACAGAGAATTATCACCCTACTCTGCAGTTCTCTTCAGCTCTTCAGAGACTTTCAATCTGTTTCAGATCATTATTTCGGTTTTCCGGTGTTCAGGTTCTGTGACCTTATTAGGAGTTTCAGCTATGTTGCCACTGCAAATGTTTTTTCATATCATCATCATCATCATATTTTATCACATACTTTACTTTGATAGCTGTTACCAAACATGCTGCCTCAATAGGTTTTAGATAGCGTCCCTATTTTTTTCTGTGACCCCTCAGATTCTGTAACGTGAAGTATTAACTTCATGGAAAAAAACAGATATTACTGCTTCACTGCAACCTCGTTTGCTCTAATAAACCAACTGTACATCACCTGTCCAGCACGAAACAACAGACAGACAAAGTTATCAGCAAGCTGGTGAACATAGTGGAGCATTTAGCAGCTTAAGACCAAGATAGTTGCTTCAGGAGTTGGTTGAGACCAAAAAAAGAGCTAAATTGAGGGTGAGTATTGGGTTTACATTTGTCAGGACAGAAACACAACTTTAAATAAATGCTAATGTTGCTCCGTGGCTGATGGATGTGTAAATAGGCAACTGTTTGCTAACACGTTTGCAACTAAGGTTATAGTACTGCATATCAAATTCGAGTTTTCAGCTTGTTCTGCTGCCCCCAAGTGGCCAAAATAATCCATTAGTGCAGCTTCAAGAAAGGCTATCATTCACCGTTCAGACAACAGCTCTACATGTAAACCCTCTGGTCAACATAACTCTCTATGTATTATTTTAATGACATTTTCAGTGTAAACTATTTTTTATTTCACATTAAGGTAGTTTATATACTCATATAATTTGATATTACTTGAAAATACTCTGCAGATAATTTTGTCTTGGTCATTTAACATGAAAATGTCAAAAAATAAATGTCTTTCATGATCCAATAAGAGCATCCATACTTGGGCTCAATGGATTTGCTGCTTCACCTTTAATCTCCCCCCATTGATAATCTCAACTGAAGCCTGTGTTGGATCTCTCTGCAGTCAGATGAAGCATATGGCTCCAGCATCTGTGGGCCGATTTACGTCCAAGAATTCCCTGCTTGGCTGCTACAGCAGCAGCTATATTAGGACTAAAGCCCACGACTTTCATTGACAAAATCAGATTTAACCATCGGCCGTATGTTCTCAATGGACTCCTGCCTTGGTTCAGGTCACCAACTGTTCAGACTTTGACTCAACTTTCATTGTAGCTTTAAAGTTAAAACTGCTTAATGCCTGTAGATTTGTTATTTTCTGATATATGTAGCGACAGAAAGAAATACTCTCAGTAACAAAATTAAATCCTTTGTTTTAAACAGCATGTTGACTGAACTTACCTTTCATCATGGTTACTCAGCTTGTGGCAGCTTGTGTGACTGTTTCTCTTTTACCACTACTAGTTCAGGCATTTTAATGTGCATTTTTTCTTATAATTAGTACTGTTAGATCTATTTACATTTATTTCAACAATTTGTTTTACAATGTTTGTCTCATAATAAAAGCTGTTATATTTTGCGGTCCACCTTGTGGTCCATGTTAGTATAAATATTAAAGATGCTCCTTTAGAGGGTCAGCTACAAAAACACATATTTTTCTATTTAGTATCGTGGTCGTATCGTACAGATACCTTTTAGTAAATGTGCCAAAATTTTGAGAAATTAATCTGTACTTTCTACCAAAAAAATGTCCCTGAAAACTGTTGTGGAAGTGTGTGGATTATTAAAGACATGTTGTATGTTGTGTAACTCCAGTTGCCGTCAGTGTACTGGGATGATGGCAGACGTTTCAGAGGTGGATATCTCAAAATCTCAACTCATAAAAACAAAACTATCTGCACAGCTACACTACAATAGTGGAACTTTTTTCAAACTGTATGTTAAAGGTATAACGAATAGGATTTGTCAGTTGCTGTTTGTAAACACAACATTCAAAGTTGGCCCCTCCTCCCCGGTTCAAAGTGCCCGCGCTTCTGGTGGTCCCACGTTCTTACGATTTGGTAACTGGTCGCTATGTTTATTATAGAGTCCCGCACCTCACACCCTGCGCGTTGTTATTGGCTGCGGGCTACACACCACTGCCCAAAGGTTGATGCCCAGAAACGTCCCAAACACAGCAAAATAAGAAAATACAGGCAGAGGGCAGGGTCTCTCTGCAGATGCAGACACCGCCACACACTTCTAGTGGGTCATAAATGATGAGTGAGAGGGATTTTTTATTTATTTATTTATTTTTTTAGTAAAATCCTACTCCTTATACCTTTAACTATGAAACAACAGCATGATCCCCAGTTGAAGTACCATAACGCAGACAGAGGTAATAACAATGTCTGAAACCACATTCAACCCCAGTCTGGAAAACAAATTACACATGAAACTGAGTATAAACTATTGGATTTGACTGCCTTACCTTGGGATGAACTTAAATGCAAGTCATCCAGCCGCAGACAGTTTATCATTCAAGATGGCAATAATTCATTGATCTACTGACCCACTGTAGGAACAGCTGTGGGACGGAGCTTCAGCAAACGGGCAGAACACCAAGCACCATGAAGGAAAACAATTTCAGAGAGACTGGCTGCTATTGATCTCTACTGTTGGCAAATGATTAGAAACAACACCCAGGGGCCACAGGAAGACTAACAGTAAAGTCACATTTTCCCCCATCAAAGGTGAAGAAAATTCTATATAGCCAATGCGAGAAGACATGGACAGATTACAAGCACGGTGGTCCGATTAACCTGTTAGATTGGCAAAAACTTGATCCTGGGCCCCTATTGACCCCCAACCTGCCACCCTCTGTACATTGTGTGTGTACACTGTTGCCTCCAAGTTCCTGTTAAGTACAATGTGCACAGCAGACTACACATGGCAGCGTCATTATATACACAGAGACTGGGAAACCAATTAATACGCCAATGCTGGAATAACACTAACAGGCCCCAGGTTCTCTATGTGTCAAACAGTTTGTCATAATTTGATTCAACACAAATGTATTAAAGAGTACGCACCATACTGTATGAGAACGATTTGGACACAGGGCCCCAGTACAATTTAGGTATTGCAAATGCAAGTCCTGCTCCAGTTGATATTGTACTTTTGTGGTGCAAATTCTCTAACAAATTTAAAATGAATCAAATTGACACACAGAACTTTAGGACCCTGGAAATCTGGGCCCCGGAGGTTTAAACCCACGGTCTCCTTGAATCCAACACTAAATTTATGCACATTTTTCAAGAAGTGACTAACTTTGGCACCACAATTGCATCATGTGATTAATATTCTTTATTTTTGTATATCCCTCGCACAATCCCTAGTTTTGTTTGAACATACATTGCATGAATGTATATTCTCCATATAAAACAGACCCGTGGCGCTGGTCCTGCTCCCGAGCTGCAGGCTGAACTCCAGTCCAGGTTTTGTGGTGGATCTTACTGGCAAGGCGCAGCAATCTGCAGCATCCCCACACGTAGCCAGCCACACACGCTGTCCGAGAAGCCGCTATGAAGTTACACCATTAAAGTAAACAAAAACATTTATAGATAGATTATCCCAATTACTAGATAGGAACGCACTTTATATAGACACAGCCATGTCCATACAAGTATTTTATAAACATATGCATGTTGTAATGTCTTTATATAACTTAACTATATCGCTGTAAATGTATTTGTGAGAAAACAAGGCGAGAAATTGAAAATATATCAGCTTGGGTGGATAATCTGTGGTGCGCGTTCACTTTGTGGGCAAAACTGAGGCAGCGTGGTCCTTTTTTTAAGAAAAACAAAAAGTGAACTTCCTGTTTCGGGGTGGTCCACAGACTGTGGAGAAAGGGAGGGAGGAGGGAGGAAGAGAAGGGGGTGCGCATTCCCACATTGGCTGTGCAACCAACTCCAGGGCGCTTTGCGGGACTCCATAGCCGAACATGGGGTTCAATTTTGTCACCGTTTGCGTAAAGTGACTCTGAGGGAAAAAGCCATGGAAAAGCGCTTCTGAAACAGGATAAAGTGTCGGTTTCTGTGTAGAATTCAGTCATCTCCATCCGAGTGCGTCTGCCAGAAAGTGGAGAGAGAAGGGAGGCTTTACTGGAAACTCAGACTTTCACAGTCCTTGGACACTCTGAGCTCCTCCGAGGACTCTGGGAATCAAGTCAGAAAGTTTCATGTTGAATATTCTGCACTAACCTGAGGTAAGCTGATGACTCATTCTCGCTTTTGAAATCAGCGGACGACCATTGATAAATAACAAAATACGTTTATTCATGGTTGGAAAGTTGTGGTTAATTATTCGGCACTATCATAGTTCCTTTCTGAAGTGTGAAAAACATGCAGTTGTGTTATTAGTGATGTTAGAGAAGTCCTCTTTTGGCTTCGGGTGATTGTGCGTGACTTTTACGCTTTGGAACCATTGGCTTAAATTAATTAGGCTGGTTTAAACTTCCTGCAGGCTCCAAATTTCAGTAATTGAGCAGCATAACTTTTCTACTAACCGACCAAAATGTGTAATGCTTCTGCCACTGTGATACGCCGGTTTTCAGGATTCATTCACTTGGTTCCTTCTCAGCGCAAAGCAGAGCTGGTGCTGCCTTTTCTATCCATTTGTGGAGATGTGAAGAGTGTGCTGGCACGTACTTAAGTTTGTCAGAGTTTAGACATCAGAAAATGTAACTTTTCCTGCCTTCTTATACATTCATCTCTTGGTGGAAGGGCTTCTTTTAGGGGTCTGACTACAAGCCCAGTTAAAAATCATCTGGCACAGCCCCAGAGTGGCAAGGCCACCCGAGAACAGCTGTTTCTTGTAACCTGAAATACTTGAGGTGCCAATATCTTTTCCAAATGTGAGTTTCTGTCAGGACACCCACAAAACAACATCATCCCCGGGCACTCTGTGAGGCTTCAGGAGGCAGAAAGCTCCAGTAAATGCCCCATCAACTGACTGATAACTGTTTCAGTAACTCATTGGTTTCCTGACATGTGCAGACTTAAGATTTCTTTTTATTCTTTTAATTAAAAAAACATGCATTGAAGCCTTCCATAATCTATCTCTAATCTGAGCTAGATTATTGAATCTAATCTAATTATCTCAGTAAGAGGTGACTGTAGCTGTTAATGTGGGAAGATTAGGCTGCTGGTCTTCATGTAGTGGCCCTGGACTGAAGAGCGTCAACACTGGACTCAATAGAACAGCCAAACACTTATTTATTCCAAAGTGACAGTGAGAAGTGCTAAGCACACAAACTCACAACCTCCCTAAACAGTATTTGCACAGACACACTCACATACACATAGAGGGAGAGTGTATTTGTAAGTCACAAAGGGTCTTAAGTAGATCTCCAAAAACATGAGAGGGAAAGACAATGACTTATTAGGATACATTTTAAGTGAAATTGTGGATTATGTACCAAATAACTGTTATATTTTTTATTGTTTTTAGTGATTACACTGGACAAGAGGCAAAAATTATGTCAGAGGTCATGATGTTTTGTGAAATTGTGATAACTTGTAAGTTCAACTTGACTTTATAGCTTCCGTGTGTTGAGGACTACCTTGTGTGAGCTGGACTACAAGCGTGTAAGCACCTCAGACATTTTGTTTGATTCCAGGAAAACAGAAAGTATAGTCAATTAAACATAAAAAAATGCAGCATTGGATTCAGATTTGTGAATGTAATCCATTACAGAGAAGCACTCAGACTTTCAAGACGGAAGGGGGGGGGTTTCGACGCAGGAAAGTGCACTTGTCCTTTGGCCACGTGTGAAAAGCTCTGCAGGGGAGCTTCCTCACTCTCCCTGGTCTTTATTAAGTGTGTTAAGGGCAAAAGGCTCCTTAATGGGAATGCTCTTAAACAAATAGACCATACAGGAAGCAACTGTTCTCCTATCCAGTCACAGGAGAGGACTGATCTGGTTTATCACAACCATATCAGAGGGGTGATAAGTCTTTATCAGGCTGAATACAATTGAATTTAGTGGGATGAATTCCTTCTCCCATTAGGCCAGTGTAAACAAAGGTAGGTGGAGGATTTTAAGGTGGATTTATGTTAAATCTGTGCTGAGCGATGACAGTTCCTTAAGATACGTGTGAGAGCAAAATCTGGAATGTGAAGTATCTCAACATGGACTCTTCGTATAGCTCTCTCTGGCATTAATGATGTGGACAGTGTGTTAAATTTCCATGTTTGGCCGCCAGTTACGTGACACACGGGTACCCAGAGGCAGGCAGCAACAAGTGGCGTGTTTTTGTCCAGATTCCATTTTGGTCCGCTCAGCAAGAAACATGCGTCACGTGATGCCTGCAACCCCCCCACACGCCCACCCCAACAATCCTCCTTCTCCTCCTCCCCAACACCCTCCTCCCACCTTCCAGTGAGAGGGGGAGAAAGACCACCCTCACTGGGATCACAGCCCCTCAATCAGGCCCTTTCACACCCTGTGAACCTGAAACAATCAGGGTTTAATAGCAGCTGTCTGTCTGTGCCGGCCCTGGCTAAAACCATGTAGGCTCACAGTGCAGAGCCGATCGGTTTCGGCCGCGGAGAGAACAGAGTCGACAGGCCTGGGGATGCTCCAAAGGACACATAAGCAAAGACACACACAGACACACACTCTCTTTCTGTCTTTATCCCCTGCTACTCTTTTCTCTCCTCATCTTCTAGCTTTCCTCCAACACTTCAAGGCTCCCTCAGATCGCTGGTGTCAGGGTTTGGTATTTCAAGGTTATTTTGGTTCATTGGAGTTTGTCTTGTTTTCAAACTGCTGCAAGGCTTTATTCACACTGCATGTCGTCATTCAGGACGTTGTTCAATGAGACCAGAGTGAATGGATTTTGGTTGTGGTTGTTGTTTTGGTTGTCATCATTGAGCCAAACTTTATCCCATCGGAGCTGTCTGAATATCACAAGAGGCCACAACTATCGTGTATGCCAGTAATCTGTGTTCACTGTTGAAAATAGTTGCATAAGGTCAGATTCCACCAACGATTTCACTGAGCTTCCTGAAGAGAATCCCTCGTCCTAGAAACATAACACTGAACACATCAAATGATACTGAAATGAGAATGAATGACACCAGAGGGCAAAGGCATTAGACACTTTACAAAGTTTGAACTGCATTAGCCAAAGGGCACACATAATAGAAAGGGGAAATGTTGCAGTCATGGGAGATATTCTAAAAATCATTGTTCATGGTCACTTGGAGCTTTCCCACCCATTAGAAGGCCTCTCAGACAAATTGCTGCAGTGGAGATTTAAAAAAATTATCTACAGAGACAATCAGTTCAAAGCAATAGAAAAATGAGAGGTCAGCTGTATTAGATGTAATTATTTAAGTGGATAGGTGATGGGAAGTTCAAGCCACAGTGTTGACTAGACATCCACTGCTAATTTAGGTTGGAAAAGCAGGATTTCATAACTTTCCACTGTATTCTGGCATTTTATGGACTAAACAATCAATCAATTAGTCGACACAACAGTTAACAGATTAATCAATGATGGGGATAATTGTTAATTGTTGCCCTGATCTAATTTAAGAAGTACATGTGTTTCATTTAGGTGTAATCTCATTGTGCCAAGAGGCAACTAAAAGACTTGGTTAAGGTTAGGCAAAGATGCTGGTTATGGTTTGGGAAATAAGCAAATAGTGATAGTCTGTTCTACATTCCCATCCACCACCCCCACCTCAAATCTGTCTCCCAAGAAATTACATATATACTAATAATTTGCAATAGCAAATATGTTTTTGTAGTAACATAATCCCTGACAAATTACGTTTTATATCAACATAATTAGGAAACATTGATATTTAAGGTATCTGGCAAATTGCAAAATGTGAAACTGATGTGAAACTCATTTGTTTTTCCTACAATATAGAGTGCACTCTTGGAATACAATATCCACTCATAGCAACTAAAGCGTGATTAAACTTGTTTAGACACTTACAACACTCATTGTAAGTGCTGGCGCTGGCACTGAACGTTGCTGCTGGGTGTAAATTGTGATCTGCAGAATCGTCCAATATGAGCATAATTCCTAGGATTCTGTGTTGGGAGCACAACACGCAGTGAAACAATGGAGGGCCGACCCAACAAGGCCCCGCTGATCCGACCAGTCGTTCTGTTTTTTTAGGGTGGGCTTGGTCCCTAATGTGGGAACGCTCCGGTTCAGCCATCAACTCACTGCTCTAATGCCTTAATACTAGACATGAAAGGTCAAGTCACATGTGGAGCAGCAGGCTGCATTAAGAATGATGTTGGTTGTATTTTAGATCAAATGCAGTGTTTTTGCGTAAGCCTGTGTCTGAGGGAACATGTGTATGTGTGTGATATAGATTTAAGCACGCTGCTGACAGTAAAAGGCAGAGTCGATCCCTTCTCCATCGTCCCTCCTCCCTCTTTGAATGAGGGTGGCGGTTTTTGATACATTTGTGTGTGTGCATGTGTGTAAAAGCAGTTAGGCGTGCTGACTGTTCACTATCGTCTCATGTGGTTGATATTAGAAATCAAACCAGTGCTAATAGGATCCAGGTGAGATTGCGAATGGCTTTCATGTGCACAAACAACCCACACTGATACTTACTCATTTCCCACTGTTGCATTAGCTCGGTTTGTAACAATGGGCTTGTGGTCGGGTTTTCTTTGAGAGATGGTGGTCGGCTGTGGATGACAATGGCGAAACATTAGCAGCGTCTGTGGAAGAGGCAGAAAAAAATGGATCTTGTGATTTCTCAGCATGAGATGTTTGATCAGGTTGATAAATCAAACTGCTGCAGGTTTAAACTCGGTGAGAGTGATAGCTGGATGAGTTTGTTGTTTACGGGTGTGCATGCGGGTTCATTCATAAAGTATTTATATTCTTTCATGATTTGCACCTGTATGTGTGTTGGCCGTGTGTGTGTGTGTGTTTCAATGTGTGGGTTCTCAGCCACTGATGACTCATGACGAGCTGTCCTGTCGGCAGGCAGAAAGCAAGGAGGAGGCGGTGTTTGTTATTTCACCAGGTTGCCATAGCCACGGTGCATTCGGGTGCTGCCATCATCAGTGTAATTACAACGCAGTGTCTGACAGTCGCCGTCCTCACTGCCTGCGTCTCTCTGACGTCCACCAATAAGAAAAAAAATGCCTTCCCTTGTGCTGTCAGATAGCCGGGGAGGGTCATCCTTGTGATATGATGAGTTTTTGAAGCCTTTTGAGTTCAACACAAAAAACATCTGGGTGAAACACTCCTCCTGATTAAAAATGCTTTCTTTTTCTTTCTTCCCTCTCCAACAAAACTGCAATCTCTCATTTTAACTTTAAGTAGAGTGGTTAGATTACTCCTCCTTAGCAGTTTGTATGTAAGTCACTAAATTTCCAGCGCCGTTTTATGTGATAGGCTATTACATTTTACTGGTGGAATAATTACCTCCGACTTCTACGAAGCGAGAGAGAGAGAAACAGTGTGAGAGACGCTGAGTTGAGAAAGACTGCAGAGGCATGTCCATGTTGCGTGTGTTTATGATGAGCCTTCTGGACAACAACTCTGTTATCTGAGATGAGATAATGTCCTAAGATCCTCGGCTTGGCAGATGTTCTTGGGCAACTCGCAGTTCCACATACCACACACTCTCATTAATGTATACAGCAAGTATCTAGGTATTAATATATAAAGCAGCACTGACATTTGTGATTACTCATGCAGTGGTATGCAGCATGTTTCACCTTTGAATGCTAAATATGCACAAAGAAGCAATAAGATGTAGCCGCACATGACGGCTGACAGCTACTTGGTATTATTTGACGCAGCACCAGTTGGCACCAGCAATACCTGTTTCAGTACTGATAGCAAAGCAATACTTTTTCAATAACTTAGTTTGGGAAATATAAACTCTCCCTAAACAAAATATAGTTTGATTTAGTTCTTTTAGATCAGGAAATATCTGGTCAAGGAGAAGGTAAACAAATTACACAAGCGCAATTCCAATGATGGATATTCAATTTTCAATATTCGATGTTAAGGACACATTTCAGTAAATGCTCGGTTTTGATACACAGCCTTAGTGCAGAGTGTAGAGGAGGGTTTGTGTGTTTTAACCTCCACCTCTGCGGTGCGTTAATGGCTGCTCAGTGATCATGTAATGGTCTTGCGAAGGATAAATTGAGCAATCTCAAAATTCCCAAGATAAAAAGTGCGAGTGAGCGTATTCTCAGCCGTGTAACCTTTCCATATGATCTGTGTAAAACGTTGTTTCGGATTTTAAAAAGTGAGTAAATGGATTTTAGGTGCATTTATGGCACCCACTTGTATATATTTCTATGTAAAATGAGGAACAATGTGTTCCCAGGTTTATAGAGTTACAAAAACTAAATTTTAAACAATGGATGACCCAAACCACATTGTTGCTTCGTACTGCATGTTTATGAGAAAGGATCAGTGTGGTCAGCCTTCTAAAACCACAAAAAAAGATGAAGATTCTTTCTCTTTGTATGTTTTCTTCTCCTCTTTTTTGGTTACGTCTCTTCCAAATGTTTCCAGTTCTGTATAAATCTCCCTCCACTGCCTCGTCTTTTTTAACATTCCCATTCTCCCTCCTCTTCGTCTGCTGCTCAGCCTCTTGCGTCTTTTTCTATTCCTGTTTCCCTGCTCTGTAAGTACGTGACAGTTGTGAGAATCTACAGTGGCTTGCTGATGCCACGTTAACCAGATCAGATGCCATAACAGGAAGTCGGTCCGCATGGACGTAGCACAGTGACACACGCACATGACTTACTACCACTGCAAGCCAAATGCAGGCCGAGCCGTCACCGATACACCGACATGAATCTGCTGTGGGTCAAAGGTAACTGCACCCTCAGTCAAACAGCCTCATAGTTGACACAATTGACACGACATTCAGTCTGCAGAGCGCTTTGATCAGACTTCAGGATCCATGTGGAAACTCACAGACTCTCACTGATGAGTCAGAGAAAACTCTGCACCTTTATTTTAATTTGTAAGTAACATCTGTTGATTGTTTTCATAGCAGGAACGATGATAAATCCTCCTTCAAAGAGAAGCATCTGCGACCAAACCGAACTCATTTAGGCTAAAGAGCTCTACAGCACATGATTAACAAAAGTGATGTGGTGTGCTTGTTTGGTTGGTTCTGTGATATGCCTAAACTGAAGTGGACTGACTGGATGTTTTCTTCTGAAGCACCAAATTTTGTTTACAGTTATGTTCCCTGTGGTCCTGTGCCATAAAATGTAAATGGAAACTAGCAGTCTACTTGTGTTGAAGCTACTATTGAGAAAATAATTCCCCTCAGGAAAAAACAAACTATTGGAAGGTTGTGTTTTGTGAGATGTAATTAACTTTGTTTCAACAAAGCTTTTATAGTAGAGAAGGAGAAGAGGAATCCCTCATGGAGATCGTACAGTAACACAGAGAAATACAGTTCGTTTGCTGCATATTTGCAAACTTAATTAAGCCTTTAGAAAAATAATATTATTGGCACACGCTGAGAAAGAGCTTTCCATTTTCATTAACGGCGGAATTTGTTGGAAAGGAAAGAAGGGCAGAAGAGAGTAAAGGGTGCACGAGAGAAACATTTCATAGTGAGTGTGGAGGAGTGCGAGGGAGAGAGCAAGAGAGAGAGCGAGAGAGAGAGATGCAGATTGTTTTAAATCCGCAGCGAGTCAGCCTCTCAAATTTATGCCCATGGGCTGCTTCTTGGGTGGGCTGCAGGGAGGGCGGTGCGCTAGCTGGAGCAGGGGAAAGTTGCCGACTCCAGACTGCTTGCCTTGCTCTGAAGCTTGGCTTTTCCTGCTGGAACACATTTACAACTCAACCGTCCTGACTGGCTGACTGGCTGCCTGGCCCAGCCCCGCCTGACTTAACTACACTGACTGACTTTTTCTGCCGCTTATTGAGCAACCACGGTTTGCAAAGTTTTAGATGGTATATCTCTTTTTTTAATGGCGCCTTTCTTGGAATGTTGCTGGAAGCTGCAACATAACTGCTGTGAGAAGAAGAAGAAGTTTTCGTAATCGAGAAACTATTTTGTATTTTGCAGTTTCTGCTCTTTTTCCAAAATGACACTTCATATCAAGTTTAAAGGAATTCCAGGCTTAAACCGATTTCCTCCAAGAAGTAACAACTGAGACATTTCACGTCTCTACAAAAGAACTTGGATCAGATAAGGCATAATTCTGGCTCCTCTGTATTTCATGCCAGCAATGGCTGTTTGTTTTGCTCAGCATGAGAAAGATCCGGGCCCACATCTAGCCTTCGAATAGATTCCCTGATGTTTAGGGTGAAGGAGAGTAGCTCACTCAACAGCCGGCTATCAGGCAGTTTTTCACAGTGGAGATTCAGGGCTGGAGAGAAGCTGGTCACAGTGGTGTCAGCTTAACATTACATATAATGAAAAGGCAAACGTAGAAAGAATCCTTTAATAAAACTCCAGGTTTTTCTAACTTGAAATTGAACATTGTTTAATGTTTAAAGCTCTCTGACCTGGTGAAACAACTTTTTGCCTCAAACAATATACATCAGTTTGAGTTCTTCCTCACGCTGAGTTGTACTTAAACACTGAAAGGTCTGTTCAGTGCTGAGTCTCTCTAACTTTTGAAAAGAGGGAGGTTTTCTCTGCCTCAGTAACAGACTGAATACACAGCGAGGGGATGACATCAGCAGCATGTAAATCAGCTCGCAGCAGAGCAATAATCTAAACTTCAAATTTAGAGGCTGGTTGGTTGGTTCACCACGATAATGTGCTGACGCAGACACACACACACACACTCACACACACTCACACAAACACAGACACACGTCCATGCATGCATACACACTACAACAATAAGAGGCCAGAAGGAAGTAAACAAGTGGTTGTTTTAGTATGAGCAGGGATCATTTATCTTCAGATTTAAATTTTTGTCAAGGCTTTAATCACAAAATTGTCTATCTTTTAAAAAAAAACAAAGTAAAACACACATTATCCTTGAAGTTAAAACGTAAAGACTCTGCTTTCAAAAAGAAAAGATACGCATTTCTTCTTCCCAGCAGTCTCGGTTCATTCCAGCCCGTGTGTCTGGCAGCTTTGCGAGCTAATTCGCTCTGAAGGTATTACGGTTATTGGAAGGCTTGTAAACCATTAAGTCTTTATTTACAAGAGAAAGAAAAGAGGGTCTGGGTGAATGTGTGGGGGTGAGCTAGGTCTTTGTACGGTCGCTGACCCCACTGTAAGTGATCAGAACAACTGCATTTCTCGACCGGCAGGCCTGCGGGACATCTGGTCCTATTTGCAGCATTTCCTACTGCAGACCACTCCTCAATTACATAATTGTGCCCATTAATTACATGAGGAGGGCCTTCATTTCCTGGTAGCCAATAACTAACAAAAAGAGAGCCTGGAAAGAAGGACTCTGAGACACACATGATTATAGTGTGTTTGGTGAAACATGAAACATGGCCTCCCATGTGTAAGAGCAGCCCAAGGTTAAAAAGCCACACAGTATATTGTATTTCCAGCATTACGCTGAGGAGAGTGTGTGTGTGATCATCCATGAAGCTCATGTAAATCTTCATTTTATACTCTAGAGTCGAATTTCAGAGTAAAGCAGGAGTGAAGTGACGTGGCAACACAGCTGTTAGTTAAACACTGTTCTTGATGTTAAAATCTTCAGACAGTTTGTTGTTTCTTCAGCATCAGTAGCCACTGTTTTTGGCCACACACAAAGCTCCCTGAAGGTCAGCTCTCCTGGAGAGGACCCGGAGAAATGGCTCACCTACATGTTGTGACTGGATGGATGCAGGTGTGATGACTGTGGAGGGTTTCACGCCACGACTGTGCTACTGAGGAGAGCTTCTGTTTGAGTGGAATGTATCGTTACCACAAAGTTTCAGCATGATTAGAGAGAACGTAAAGACGGATTTAAAAACGATCCATGGCCCTGTAGTGCTGGATAGTGCCCTTTTTCATTTCCAAATGCCCAAATCAGAATTCAGCTCACATTAAGGAAAAGTTCACATTTTTTCAAGTCTAATAATTGTTGTAATTGTTCCTCCTGGCCACATTGGCTATAATAAACTATTTTAATGTACTGTAAGTGACCGGGGACAAAATTCTAGGGCTGCAACTATTACTTACATTATAGATTTTGTCTATAAAATGTCTATAAAATGTCAGAAAATAGTGGAAAATGCCTGTTATAAGATCCCACAGCCCAAGGTGACATCTTCAAATGTCTTGTTTTTGTGTGACCAACAGTCCAAAACCCAAATATATTCAATGTACTGTCATGTATGACATAGAAAAGCATCAAATCCTCACATCTGAGAAGCTGGAAACATCAAATGTTTGGCATTTTTGCTTCAAAAATGACTAAAACGATTATTAGATCATGAAAATATTTGCTGATGAATTTTCTGTCGATGCTAATTGAATGATCAACTAATCGTTGCAGCTCTAAACAATATTTAACCTCTCCTTTGAGCTGAGGATGCAAAACGGCGTTAGTTCTGTGGTTCCCATGCCGTGAACTGACCCGCTGCTGCACTCAGCATGAAACAAATGTTGGAATGACAATGCGGCTGTCGCAGCTGTTGTTTTTTTCAGGTCCAGAGCTGTTGTCCTCCTCCTCCTCCTCCTCCTGTACTTCTTTCTCCTGATGCTCCTCTTGTCGTCATCACTGTCTTCATGCCAGGGGGTGCAGAGCGGGATCGGCCTGGAGGACAGGAGCTCACACAGTAATGCACCTGCTAGCAGGAGTTTGAGGAGAGCGCGGGACAACGGAAGAGTAACTGGTGGGGGAGAGATACTGTCTTTCTGTGAGTGTCGGAGAGAGACAGAGAGAGGGCAGGACACAGTGAAAGGAAGAGGCTGTGAGAGTGAGTCTCTTGGTCTTTGGACTGCGGGGAGGATCGAGGTACCATGCTGGGCATTTATGCCGGGGCTTATGGGACCAGACTCAGCTGAATACATAGAGGGTCAACAGGGATCCACGCTCACTTTTCTTTTCACACAGAGTACAGCACTGTGATAGACTGGCGACCTGTGCAGGGTGGTTCCCTGCCTTTCGCCCAGTGCATGCTGGGAAAGACTCTGAAAAACCAGTAGAGAATGTATGAATGGATGAAAAACGCTGCCAAAATTGCTCTCGTTATATTGCAGTCTCTATACGTCACACAAACTGGGAACTTTTTGTCTATGGAGTCCTTCAAATGTAAAAGATTTTCAACACACATTGTTAGAAAGTTTCAGAAGTTGTCAAATTCAAATGGTAGTAATAAATTATTAGTTGTTCTCTACCTGTGGGTCTCAAGATAAATCTGAGGGCCTGTGAGATGATTAATGGATTAGGAAAGAAGAAAAAACAAATTTCTGCTATAAATTTCTCTAATTTAAAAGGGGTCAAAAGCCGAAAAGGTTAGAAACCCTACATTAGAGTATGTTATCTGTCCTTTGAAACCAATCTGCTGACAGTTTTATGATGAAGTTTGTTGTTGTTTGATATTTTTAATGCCCTTTGTTGAAGTAAGTAAACTTGTAGTAAAAAAATACTGAATGTGGAGCACACTGTTACACACCTTTATAGAGATCAATCAGGACATTCAAGTGTGATGAAGTTATGTATGTGAAGTTGGTGACAGAGTTCATATTGTTCTGTCAAGACAGCCAAAGCTTAAAAAAAACAATACTCACAATAAGATTTATTCTTGTTGTGGTTTGGTTTCTATTACAAAAGGCACAACTTTTAACATAATGTCCTACAAAAATGCTTTTTTTTACAACACGCCGTTTGGCTCAGTTTTTGTTTTTTGAAGTTAAGCTTAGGTTACATTATTTTGATTAAGGTTCGCTGTTGTTTAGGTTATGTGTAAGGTGTCGGCCATTTTTACATTTAGTTTAATTTCAAAATAATGTCTGTTTGACTCACAGTTATTGTGCCATGCACCATTCTGTGTTGGTATTTTAAGAAACACGAGTATACTGTACAGTTTGTGTCAGTTGTTGATCATCAAAACCATACAGTCTCACCTCAGTTTCTCTTAAAGCGATGACTCCGCAGCAGGTTGTGACTTTGTTGGACTTTCCCAACTGCTGATTATTTCCCCAGCAGTTAAACCCCCTTGTCCTTCACTCTGTTCCCGTTATTTCTATTCAGGACTGGACAGGCAGTTGTTCTTCTGCGGCACATTTATTGGCCCTTATTAGCTAGCACCTGTAGTCCATTAAAAGCCCTGGTCTGCTGACAGACTGACAGATACATACTGTCTTTGAGTTCTCAGTGTGGTGAGAGCAACACTTCATTTGGGATATGAACAGATATTTGCTGTGCTGTCGAGAACAATTGCTGGATGTTCAAAGTTTCAAACACTGAAACCCGCAGGATCCCATTCAAAGGGGTTATTTATCGACTCTTGTCTTCTCGTGCAGCTGTGGAGCAGAAATGTGGTGAGCACTTGTGCGTGTCAATGTGTCTGTGTGAATGTTAAGTGTTGTGTGCATGTGCTTGGGCGTACAGTGGGCGAAGGGTCCCAGATGTGGATGTTGTGCGAGGAGGGAAGTTGTTGGTGATTAGCTGAACGTTTGGGTCCAAGCTTGTACAAACTTGGTACTCAGTAACAGGTCATTTGCACAGCTAATTCCACCAGCAATGTCTTAGAAACATATAATGGATAGGTAATGCTATGACAGTGTGACACAATAATACTGCTTCATTATTTGCTGTTTTGGCTTTAGAATGATGTGCGTCTTTCTTGTACCTTGGTCTTTTATAGTTAAGTGGTTGGAAGAGCCATTAGAAAGGAGTAAAGGGCACACCGAGCAAAGCGCAACCTTTGTCAACAACTGTGGATATGTTGTGCTAGTTTTGATACTAGAAAGTAGTCTAACAGGGATCAACTTCAAATGCATGTTTTATAAATTAATATGTTATGTTACAGACTATTTCTTGGCTGGGACCAGTAACTTCCTGGAGTGTTCGCTGGTTACCTGGCAACTGGTGATAGCCAAGAAATAGTTCAGCACATAAATCTTTGTGCTAAGCTAAGTTAGCCGACTGCTGGCTGTAGCTTAATATTTACAGTACAGACGTGAGAATCTTCTTGTCTAACTCTCTGCAAGAAAGCAAGTAAGCGTATTTTTCAAAATGTCGAACTTTTCCTTTAAGACTCACCACAGTATCACTTGGCATTAAAAGTCAGTCCAAAACTGGCAGTTGGACTGGAAAACATCATCGCATTCCATTATCCTGAAGGAATCTGATGGTTTTTAGATGGCACACGGTGTTGACATTTTTTGTGCATCTTTTTCTTGCAATCATCATTTAAGTAACTTGAATAGCACTAAGAAATCAATGACTAATCACAAATAAACTGATCAGCAAGTGATCACATCCCTTCACATGTAGTTCCAGTCGGTGGTGAGTCGAGTCCTTGTGGTTGCTCCCCCCTCTTCCTCCCTCGTCTTGTGTGTCCCAGCTCACACTCCAGCTTCCTGTGGGATAGAGCCGAGCCTCGGGGCAGGGGGATGTCTGTTTCCAACCAACGAGCTCTGTCACACATGCTCCAGCTTGTCAGACTGAGTTTGTGTGAGGGTGATTGGGTGTCAGAGTGAGTGTGTGCATGTAAGTGCCTATACAGTATGTCTGTGTGTCTCTGACCGTCTCCTGGTGCAAGATGTTCAGAGATATGGGTGTTTTCTCTCTGTGGGTGGAGGTGACTGTCTAGGACATGATGAAAAATTCAATTAGTAGGAGTTCACTGCGGTCCAGGTTCATCTCAGGTTGCCTAAACACAACTTTGTCTTTGTGAGTTTTGTCTCAGGGACAACAGCAGTAGATCTCTGAAATTTAAAAGCCTCTGTAAAACATTTACTGTCTCTTGTTGCAATGGAAAATAAATAGTATGTATATGTGATACTTGCACACAATTACCAGTGCATTTCATTAGTGTACAACTATTCATTCACCTGAGATAAACACAGGAAAAGTTTGTGTGCAACCATAAAATCTGCTCTCATATGGCAACAGTTCATAGATTAAAGATGTCAAAATTGTACTTTTTAATTGCAGTCAGACGAGCACAAGTTGGCACTAACTTGCCAAATTAAATTTTATATGACGAGAGATGTAGCCTGTGAAAATGTGGATTTTATGTGCTTGTTGTGCAGCTAAAAAGATGCAGTTTTGCTTTCTTGTAATATTTACTAGAGCTGCAATAACAATTATTTTCTTTACACATTAATCTGGCAATTATTTTCTCGATAAAATGATTAATCATTTGATCTATAAAATGTCAGAAAATAGTGCCTAAATGCCTGTTACAATTTCCTAAAGCCCAAGTTGATGTCTTCAAATAGGTTATTTGTTTGTTCAACACTCTGAAACCCCCAAATTATTGATTTACTATCACGTAAGACAAAGAAAAACTGCAGATTTACTGCTGAAACTTGGGAATGTTCTGTATTTTTGCTTTTAAAATTACACAAGAAATAATCAATTATCAAAATATGTGTTTCAGTTCTAATATTTACACAAAATTGAACATATTTCAGTATTTTCTTTTTCATCCTGTGTAAGAGTGAACCTGAAGGTAATGATGGTGTTCCACTCAAAAACGAGTCATCACATTAACAAATGTCCTCATCATATTTTATGCACTCCGGAAACTAATTCTGTGGTTTTTCTTGAAACCGAACTGTTCAGTACTATAATTTCATGCAGTCAGGGTTTTGGCATGTTTATGTGGTTCCACATCATGCCTGATCTCTCACAGGCAGTATGTTAGGAGACAGTCTGTGGTGTACAAACATCAACAGGATCTGTGTGTATTTCTGTGTAAGCAAAGCTGTGTGTCTTTAAATTGAACCTTTACACACACACACACACACACACACACACACACACACACACACACACACACACAGTGGCTTTCTTTACCTCAGTACTTCTTCCCCTGCTGGTCGGCCATCAGAGCAGACTGGTGGTGTGTCTGAGGTGTGTGGCTTACCACCATGTCATTGCCTGGAGGGCTCTTGCTGTCTGTTGTCACCTATGCAAACAGACACACACACAGATGTTGTGTTTCCCTTCTCTGATTGATCCAGAATGAAGGAAACCCTACCATATCAACCTGAATGTGCAGAAATACAGGTACACAGTTTCACAAACACAACCTGGTAAGCAGTTAATTCTTATTTGTACAAAATTAAATGTCACATTTTGCATCAGATAATTTGCAAAATGTAGACTGTGTGGACTGAATCAAATCAGCTTTTTGAATTAAGATAAGAGAAACCAAAACTTTACCCTAAACTTAACTGGAATAGTTAAAAACCAAAAAACTGAGTCCTTTTCAAACAAAAAAAAGTGATGGCTTTTTATCATTCAAACATACAGTCGGTTTCTGTTCTGTCAATGTGTCTTACAAGTTTATTTAGTCATGAATTTTTGTTGCTGCCCATTAAAATGATTTTAATGTATTTTATTTTATTATTATTTTAGATTTAATTTAACTGCTCACATGCTGTATTTAAAGCATTTTTCTGGATATTCACCATTTCAGCCATGCAGTTGGCCTGAGTGACAATCAAAAGTATAGCGGGGAGTGCTGGTCTGATTATTATTGTGGTTGTATCATTTTTATTTTGTTTTTATGTTTTTTTTCTTGTGGTTTAATAGATTTTATTTTCTTTGAGCAAAATAGATAAGTGAGAGATACATGTTATTACAGTGCTCTTAATAAGGCAAACACAACGTTTATTTCTGTGCATGTTTTACCTTGACCTAAGGCTGTTGTTGTGACGGACATGTTAAATTAATCACATTTACTTAAAGAGATGAATGTCTGTCAGGAGCTTAGGTGTACAAGCTATTTTCTTTTGGCACTTCACAAATAAATTTGTAATAGTGCTTCAAAATTCAGGGCTGTCACTTTAGGGATATGATTGGTTCTCACATATCCCACAAAACACCACATTTTCAAGAATATGCCCTTTATGTACGTACACATGTATACACATAACATTCACACACTCATCTTTTCCTAATACAACCTCTAATACACTCACAGGTCAACAAGGGAGTTGTTGTAACCTGAGCCAAGTGGGGTTTGGAAGATTGAGGGGAAGTGAAATTAGCAAGTAGAAGATAATTCACTCATCCTCTCCTCTCCTCTCCCCTCCTCTCAGTAAACACGTTGAAGAGCAAACGTTTTTAACTTGGAGTGTTAGCGCCAGAGCTCTTCTGCTAACTGACCCGGGGCTCTGAAGAGCTGCACATAACAGGCGCCCACATTGGCTTTTGTGTGCAGGAGGGTCTTTACATAACCCACGTAACCAAGCACATTGTCTAGCAACCAGCTGGCTACTGAAGGGCCTTGTAAATGGAGGAGGGGGTCCGCTTGAGTGGAAGCCAGTAGCCGGGTTGAGAGGCTAGTGGAGCTAAGCTAGGTCATGACTAAAGGCTAGTTTGTTAGCCTGATAATGCCCCAAAGGTACTGATGCAATGAGCTCCCTCAGCAGCAAAGGGGCGAATAAAAAGAAATCTCTTGTTGCAGTTTTAGTTTCAGTATGAATTAGGAAAAAAAAATCAGATTTAAAGATAAATTATGTCTTCTTGCACACAAAATTCTTGAAAGCCTTGTGTAAGAAAGTCATACTTTTCACAAAAAGTCACATTTTTGCCAATGTGAATCATTCCTTAGTTACCTAACGCCCCTCACTATGCTCCCTACCCCGTTACTCCACAAAGCCCGGCCTTCTTCACCCTGTTTCCAGTGTTTGGGTCTGAGCCAGAATTCCCTTGGAACTGCCCAGGATGTTGAGGTATATTTTTCCTCCCCGCTCCCAACGATTAGTTTTTTCAAGATGTTTTCTTTTGGCAGAAGAAAAAAATGTTTGCATGTCTCTCTCATTGCACCGTCCAGATCACACTCAAAAGAAAAAACTGTCTGGAGTCATTTTAAAACATTTTAGTGGTGGATGTTGTTAATAACCAAATTATGGTTATTATTATTTAGTATAAATATCTTCTTACATGTTTTAAGAGGCATCAGTGGATACCGAAGCAAACAAATTTTTTACTATAATTGTGCAGATTCATTTCCATTATCCAGGTATTACACAGCGAAAAACTTAAACTTTGACGTAAGAAACTTTGACTAACAACCAATTGTTCTCAAACAGTTGCGAGAGTCATTTGAGTGGCAGCACAACAGGCTCTCACTGGTAACTGTGATTTTGACGCAGCACCTCATTATCAGCTCCACACTTCACCTTAGATCAGATGATAATGACCCATTTATCACCGACACTTGATGCCCCTGTCATTCCTAACAGCTCCCTGCCAGGACAGAGGAAGCTTTTACTGCTGTTCCTGAGATGTCGCCATTGTCTTCCAATACACAAAGACAAGGTGTCCTGATGGCCCCTGATGGCCCCTGCGTGAGTCCCCGGACGGCCCCTAGTTGCACCACTGAGGGTTTTCTCGCTATTGTCACCCCGGCTGCAATCACGGGGCACGGCCAGAGTATGGAGGCGGGGGGAGGTGGATGTGGCTTGTATGGGTGCTTTGAAAAGATGTGTGAAATAGGAGTATGGGTATTAAGGGTCTTGGCTCAGTTGGGGGTCTATTGTGCTGAATGCTGAGCCCCCTACTGGCATCCATGATCTCCTCCATTGACACAGAAGCTCTGCTCCGCTCCCTGTGTGTTTTTTGTCAACCTCTCCCTCACTTCTCCATCTCCCTCTCTCGTTTTCTCTCACCCCAGTGCACCCGGTGTCTCTTAACCTCCCTTCTTCAGCTCTCTTTTTGCTCTGAGTCAGAGCCAAAGAATCTGGAGAGTCCTCCTCTCTCCCGTTTGAGTTAACTCAAAGTTCATACTAATGCGTTTAATGGCTGTGAATGGCGATGACGCCAGGTCACGATAGCTGCGTTTCACCATAATGTCAACTGCTACTGTACGTATGTAATTTAGAAGCCCCGTAAGACATCAACACCAAAAGTATGTGGACGCCCATAATTTAGAAGCACTGAAATGAGCTCAAATTTTCCAGAAAAATCCCACCACCCAAACTCTACAAAATTTCTGAGTGTTTAAAACAAATACAAAGTTTCACATTTATTTTTAACTGTTAAATTATATTTCTATTTGGTCTAACTGTTGTTTCAAGCCCTCTAACCTCTCTACATGTATGTAATTCTGGTGGAGAATATAACTGTAAATTCCTTTTATGTTTTTTATTTCATTTTGTATAAAAAAGAGTTTTAAGATATTTATCCTAGAAAATATCAGAATCAGTTTTAAACAAATCCAACATTTGTAATAAGTGTGTAATCATAGAACAGTAAATCCTCCTCACGTCATTAAACCCAAAATTCCCATAAATATGACAGAGGTTAGGACTTCTTCTTAGTGGTAGCTTCAGCCCTGCTCATAGTTTCAGTTTAGGGAAATCTTATAAATCAACAGTCTGGAGAAAGCCTTTTCTTGTTTCAACATGAAATGTACAAAGCGAGGTCCATATAGAGATGGTTTTCTGAGTTTATTGTATGAAGAACTTGCCCATGTTTTTAATTGGGTTTGTTCACATATGGATGTAACTTCAGGTGCCCACATACATTCTGTCATATAGTCGTTCAGTGTTAAGACATCAGTTACACCAGCTTGAGGAGTTTTCCACCTGACATACGTTCATACATAAATATTTTAGCATTTATAGCCATGTGCATTGATATGAAGTATATTCTTCTCTTTCTGATTGATCTTTCCTCTCTGTCCCCCCACAATGTGCTCTGGGTGATTCGGACGCAGGTTGCGAGCGTGTTTCGGACAGATTGTGAATGTGTGTGTACATACACCTATTTGCACAGCGTTATCCAGCTTGTGTGAGGCCAACAGGAGTCGCGCGATTGTCAATAGTAGAAGTCAATAAAAACCCGTCATTGACAAAGAGAGAACAAACAGCTGCGGTTTGTTCAGGATTTCCTAACAAACACTCCACAAGGAGGGCCACGGATAGTGGAAAGAGAAAGAGACACAGAGAGAGAGAGACAGAGGGGCAGTTAGGACTTGACTCTCCCTGTATAACACCAGATCCAACAGGCTATTGTCTCACTCATCAGGTTGTGCTCCAGAGGCTGGATGCTGATCAAACACTACGCATGAAAACACAAACATACAGTGGTGATAGGAAGTATTCAGATTCTTTACTTGGACAAAAGTAGCAATACCACAATGTAAAAGTACTAAATTATAACTTGATTCCAGTAAAAGTACTGGAGTACTATCAGCACAATGTACTTAAATTTTAAAAGTAATGCACATATTATGCAAATGTCTATATATATTTATATATATATAATACCACTGGATTATTATATTACTGAACTTACTTTTTTATGCTCTTGGGTGGTTTAATCTAAAACAATGATTCATATTTTATAAAAGTGTTTGATTTATTTATAGATCTACAAAACACAGTGTATCCTCACTTATCATGATAAAGTGACACTTATTGCCAACAGGGTCTCAAGATGTTAAAGGACAGACAGAATTATTTCACTGTTCTTTTCTCGATGCACTCCTGTTACAAAATGTATTTATTTAATTTAGTTATTATCATCCGAGTAGTGAGGCTTTGCACTTTCAAATAATGTGCAGTTTCTTGAGGTTGAGTGATGCCTGAACTGGATGGCATCCCAAATATGGTAACAAACCTCTCTCCAGACCTTAAAAAACAAAATTACATTAGTTTAAACTAAATTAAAAAGAATATGCACATGAAAACGCCCAAAAACAACAAAAACAAATTGATAGCTCAAGTTAAATTTCATTAATACTGTCACCTTACTTCATAAATAAGGCCCACTTGACCCCTAAAAGTCTGTCTTATTGGTGATGACACGTTTTGTATGTAAAATCTTAACAACTACATCTGTCACAGAAATGTAGTGGCTTAAGAATTGCAATATTTCTGTCTGAAATGTAGTGGAGTAGAAGTATAAAGTCGGAAAGGGAAATACTCAAGTTAAGTACCTCAAAATTGTAAATCCATCCACCTCTGCAAACATACTGTATATGTAACCATAACATTACCGCAGGGATCAAGAGTTCACAGTGTCTTCAGGTTAATGAACTTGTTCCATAAGTTATTGCACTTGTGCTGACATCCTGACATCGCCATAAAGAATCAAGAAGTTGTCTGACCCTCCCATGTCCCTTGTAAATGTCCCCAGCTGGTGCAGACCAGTCAGACTGGGACAAATGTGCAGGCTGACCGCTTGTGGCCTGCGGAGAGAAAATGAGGAAGGACTGTGGGACGTTGTAAAAAAAAAATCTATCTTAAGTGCCACCGTTTGGCTTGTCAGGAAGCCTACACATGTTGGCTTTTAGCTTTACTCACTTTTTCTGTGATTACTTCCTGTAATTTCTTTTACGTGCTTATTTCAGTGGATATTACACGTGCTCCTCTCACGATAATATGCTTTTACTCTCACTTTTCAAAGTTTTATTAATGCACTTTGTCAAACTATTCTTGTTAAGAGCACCTGCTAATAAGTTAATGTGTGAAATGTGAATGACAACAGTGTCCCTGCCTTGCACTGTCCCTTGGGATAAGCCACCACAATAGGAGCACAACACTAGAGCCCTTATGCAAACAAAGTGTCCTCCAATGAAGGAGGCATTTAAAAATGATCGCTCTCCACAAACAGAATGCGACCCTCCTCTCTCTGTCCTGCTGTCCCCTCCTCCTCCTTCTCCTCACCCTCCTCCCTAAACTCCCTCTTTTTTTTAATCATTCTCGCCCTCTTTCTCTCCCAGTTCTCGTCTGTCCCCGTGCCTGCTAAAGACATTTGGCCTGCGCTAAACCTGGAGTGACAAATACTCCCTTCCTCTCATCATCAAAGGGCTATATCTGTGTCCTTGTTTTCTCAGAGCTTTTGAAGGGCTGATCAGTGGAGGAGTGGTAGGGGGAGAAGGTGCTGCAGAGCTGGATATAAGTTGGAAACGAGCAATGAGTGGCCCGACTGAGGAAAGAGAGGGAAAAAAAATGAGGGGGGACTGAGATCGGAGGTGGAGAGTGGAGTGATTAAAATTCATCCCACGGTGCAAACAAAAGGAGGAATGAAAAAGGGGGAGAATGCAGGAGAGAAGAGAGAGTGAGTGTTGGGGGGGTAAGTAAGATTTGGGGTGAAAAGAAGATTGTAAGCCTCAGCAGATCCCTGAACAGCCCCCCCTCTCTAAATGACTGCCTTTGACTCACAGCACAATTATCCTCTGAGACAACAGAAAACAAGGGAAGGAGAAGGGGGGAGTGAAGAGGAGTAGGAGATGGATAGATGAAGAGCAAGAGGGAGAGAAGGAGAGAGAACATTAATTATTCGGCAGGCTTTTCCTCCCAAGATTTGCAGAGGCAGGCTGAACAGGGGGTCAACAATTGACTCAATTACAAGACAAACTCTCCAAGGGCCCTACACTGCCACTCACTGCAGACCCTGCAGCTCTCGGGCAGGCTGTTGATTTTTTTTCTCCCCCTCTTTCCTTTGCTGGTAAATGTTTGCCCCTCTTCAGGTGCCCCTGGCAGACGCAGGAACTCCAGCCCTCGGCTAGACTTTAACCTTTTCAGCCTCTGAATGATTCCCCTCTCTGTTCTCCATGAAGAGCCAGAGGGAGAGAGGGAGCGAGGGAGTGAAGAGGCAGAAGAAGGGCTAGAAGCTTTCTCTTTGTCAGGCTTTATAGCTGGTAATGAATAAGAAACGTCTGGTGACCCAAGAGGAGAGGGTTTCTTTTCCATCACACAGGTGGAATTTTCTCTTTCATCGCAGTCGGCCTCGAGTAACGTGGATAAAACTCTTACAGACGCTGAAAGAATTAAAATAAATTCAACTTATCTGTGCAGAATTCATTGGGGATTTTACATGAAACATATTATTATATTAGCCCCAGCCACTGTGCATTGTTACTTGAGGTGTTTTACAGTATTATCGGGGCATACAGTAGGTTTGTATTATTTTTTTACCCTGGCAGTTTCAAACCCTGGCGGTTGTCCTGCTAAGAAAAAACGAATTGCAGTTACACATTATAAACATTTTTACCATTTGTAATTTGGGAACAATTCCATTACATTAATGAGGATATAAATGCATGGAGGTTGGATGATATAATGGAGTAATATAATATAATAATAATAATATGTTTATTATTATTATTAGTACTTTTTTTATAGGTAATATGACGATAAATGCACTGAAATTTGTATTATCATAAATAAAATCATCATCCAATGAAGAGAAGATAAGAGAAAAATTAACTTTAAAGTGGCACTCCACTGATTAACTATAGCACTTTCTTAAAATCGGGGGACCCACAAGAGACGGATCAAAAAAAGACATGGTCAAATTCAAAGCAGCAGAGGCTGAGATGTCCTGACTTTTAGTTTTCTAGTATGGGTAAGCGCCAAAAACACTGGATCCTACATTTCCCACAATGCAACTCAAATGCGTCTTTCATTAGACCGTTCCTGCCTCCTAAATGTCCACACTCAGGATGATGATACCCACGGAGAAAACTCCTGTTTTTCAACCCAGCGAAAATGTTTGCTAAAGGTGGAACTGAACAAATCATAATCAGTGTTAATATTATCATAAATATGTGAGTGCCAAACAATATTGAATACTTTTTAGTTTTACAGATACAACACCTGCGTTTTCTGTTTGCCGCGGGCGTGACACTGTGAACAAATGAGAACTTATGGGAGCATTCACTATTGTTCCTGGTGACCCTGCATTGATAAGGTCGGACAATACAGTGAGGAATGGGATTGCAACAATAGGTCTCCAGTCCCTCTCTTCCCAGTCAAAAGGACTGCTCAAGCATAGTGCCGCTCAACGCTGCTCGCTCTCTCTCTCTCCCTCCTTTTTTCCCCCGTTTCTCTTCTTCCATCAACTCGCTTTTTCTTCAGTTGTTCCTCTTTGTCACTCTCATTTTCTCTACCATCTCTGTCTTTCTCTCTCTTTCTATCCCTTCTGATTCCCCCCATTCCTCCTTTGTAAAGGCGAAAGGAGAGCATGAATACCACACACAGACTTTGAGTCGCCCGCTGCACAGCAACATTACTGCCGCCAGATTTTTTCCATCTCAAGTGAATCACTCTACCTCCCCTTTTTTCTCCCTCAACAGGAAACAGTGGTAAAATTGTACTCTCCTTGCCCTCCTTTTATCTTTGATTTCCCCCTACGTCAAGTCCTAAAGCTCCATTTTTTATTGAGTCTTGTATCCCAGGATATTATGGACACATGGGTCCTTAGGCAGCGTCCATGTGTGTCTACCAACATTTCTTAAAAAATAATTTCTTGTGTGTCTACTCACGAGCAGTGTAATCACCCAATAACCTGTTTTTAATTGCAATGATACTCCAAGGTCAAGTAAATTTGACTCACAATGATTAAAAAGTTACATAAGACACCCTCAAGTCCTAAACAGAGGACATTTATGAAGAGTTATTGTCTCACACTCTGTGTATTAATTAACATATTTTAAATAGTTTGGGAGTCAGTAAAAAATAGATAGGGGATTCGAACTGGGGACGTTCCGGTTATGTGGTACGCCAACAAGTGATGCCATGCTTTAAAGCAAACATATGTAACTTTTAAATGGAAATATTGTGGGTTTTTTCCTCATACACATGATAATTTAAATGTATAAGTAGTAAAGCACACCTCAGTTCATTTTGCTGCTAAGGTGTGACTTGTTTAAGTATGACCAGTGGCTAACTTTAGCTAATGTTAGCTAACTTTAGTGTGCCATTGTTGTGTAACTGATGTTACTGAGTCAGTTTTTTCTATTGTTGACGCTACGTTTTAGCATGTCACAGATAAATATTTAAATGATTTTGCCATAAGAGTAAAACAAGCAACAGCTGAACACAAAGCACCTTACATAAAGGCACATAAAAGTTTGTTTCCTGCTTTTGGTCCCTTTCCACTTGCTTGTAGTTATTCATATAATAGGCACTGTGAAAGATTGCCATTGCAAAATGGTTGTATGATTGCAGAGTTGGTCATGTCAAAATACTGTGCATTGACAAAATGCCCTTTAGGTTTGGGCTGGACTTGACTTGAGGCATTTAGCTATTTAAGGCACTTCCGTATTATTAAGCACCAACTCAGATATATCAGAGCTTTCAGAAAAATCTGATTTTAGCACTTATAATTAGGACGTGGATGTTGAGGTTAACTCCTACATGAAATTTACTTGGTATTAAGTCGTCATTCAAGTGAGTCACTCAAGAGAAAGTTGGGAAATGAAGGGAGACAGAGACCGCTTATAAGTAAAAGTTACATAGACTCACTTTAAAACTTTAAAATTTGTATTACTAACTTGTCTTATGTGGCACTTGTCATATTGTAGTTGTCAGATTTCTTTTTAAATGTGATTGGCCACATTATCCCGCACAAAACAAGTGAAGAAAGCTCTGGGGAAAGCTTCTAGAAAATAAAATGGCCTTGCCAAGAAGGATTGTTTGAAAAATCCTCCAGTAGTGGAGCAGGACAGACACAAGGTGTGTGTGTGTGTGTGTGTGTGTGTGT
>NTHP01000819.1:37190-48808 GCA_003416845.1 Oplegnathus fasciatus | reverse complement strand
CGGGCAGAATTTCAACAAATGTGTCTTAGCAATCGAGAAAAACTGTAATAATAATAATAATAATAATAATAATAATATGTGTATTTTTCTTTATGAGCTGAGACGCAAAAGAAGAAGAAAAGGAAGGTCAGAGGTCACAAAGAGCGCGCGCGCACACACACACACACACATAATCTCTCTCTCTCTCTCTCTCTCTCTCTCTCTCTCTGTCTCTCTCTCTCTCTCTCTGTCTCTCACACACAAACACACAAACTAACAATCACCTTGCTTGTGTGGATGTGCAATTTGTGACCAAGAGACATATTGTTACAGGATCATTTTGCCATTCTTGTTCTCTGAATCCTCACCCCCACTTCTCCCTCCCTTCCTTCCTCCCTCTCTCTCTTTCTCTGTTGTAGTACGCATCTTTTTATTTTGCGCTATAATAATCATCCCGGCAGATATCATGGCTGCTGCTGGCGTCAGTCAGTCCTGGGATCTCATAGATGTAACTCTCTGTGTGTGTATGTGCACGGGTGTGTGTTTATGTGTGCGCGTGTTGTCTGCGTTTGTTTAGTTTGTAGACTCCTCTGGACAGCCATGACTCGTCTCTTCCTGACAGCATGTGAGCCTACCGCCCTGTCAGAACCCGGCCAAAGCCTTTCATTCGTTCAGGGAAAGTGTGTGTATGCATGTGTGTGTGGGCGCTTTTGAGTGTGTGTGTCTCCCTGAGTCACATGCTAAGCCCCAAACATCAGCTCAGGGATCCCAGCCAATTAAAAGCCAGTGCCTTGCCCGGATGCCTTGTTCCTACCAACATCTGGGTATTAAACTAAACGCCTGCGATATATTAGTTATGAAGTCAGCAGCTCTGAGAGGGACCACACAGGAGAAGTGCACATTTTACTGTATGTCTCAGTGTGTACGATCCACAGAGTTGCTCTGTAACTCGTTCACTGTGTAAATTGATGAGGTTTGTTTAAGTAAATGGCAAGCAGAATGAAAAAGAAGAACATTATTTCCATCCCTACTGTTTTGCATCAACACATTTGTCATCAGATTGCAACAGTCATCACTTCTCATGTGATTTATAGTTTGCAGATTCCCAGTGGGTACGCAAGGGAGATGTGGACTGAGACAAATTGGAACACATTGTCTGTGGAGGAGAGCATGTGTTGTTTCACATGTTGATGTTTTTCTAAATTGTAAAACATGGACAAGAGAGGCATCAAAATGAGCAGGCAACTGTAAAACGGGGAAAAGGGGAACATGGGCGTGAATACAGGGGAAAAGACAGGAGGAGAGGAGGCGAGTTGAAGGAAAGTGAAAAGTGAAAGTGATGATATAACACTGTATACTACAATGACCCTTATCAAGGGTGTACACACACAGACACACACACGTGTGCACGTTTAGTCAGACGACTGAGAACTGATGAAGACAAGTCTCCACATGTGTGTTCAGCTGTTGGGACAAATTTAAGTGCAGTTTACATGCTGAGGAAAGACAGAGATAAAAACAGAGAGAGAGAGAGAGAGAGAGAGAGAGACTGGTTTGCAACATCATTTGTTTTATGATGGTTACGATGTGCAGTTAATGCGTCAAGGTTTCTGATGAAGAACCCAGAAAGAGTGCCCTTTTAATACCTGAACTTTCAGCTCGACTGTCCATACACACATTAACTTTATAGCTAACATCTGCTCAACTGCCACCGTACTTAGTGATGAGTACGGTGGCAGTTAGACTTCAGTTTGTGACAGCTCAATTTTCGCTCTTGGTCAGCCCCAAATGTCAGCCAAAAGTTGGCTATTGAGACATGAATGGATTCAAAAAGGAGTGAGGAAGGCCGGTCTGGTTGGAGAGCTTGCTCGCTGTTTTTTAGGAGCGAGTGTTTTGGTCTGTTTTAAGCTAAGCTGGTTATTGAACCTCAAACACCAACTGAAATGTGTCGGTAGTATTAGTATTGAAAACTGCCAAAAACAAAAGTTGGCACTGAGTGCTTGGTCAGATTTGTAGTCTTCTCTCAGATGGCTGCTTGTGTTACAGGATTTCACAATCTTCGACATTCACAGCTATTACAGTAAGACAACATTTAACACATGTTTTTATCTGTCTGTCTGTTGTAATGCCATTGATCTGTCTTCTCCATCAGGCAATTTGTCTGAACTTCTACCTCTTTGTTAGTCTGTCTGCACGACCATATATTTACCTGCTAGTCATTGCATTTATAGCATCTGTCTCTCTGAGGTCGACCCTGCCTTTAAATCTACACATTAGCACAGTATCTTCCTTCCTATCCATCCATATTGCCGTCCTCTGTGATCACGTGCACAGCAAAGACCTTTCAGACCCTTAAACAAAAGCCCAGTAATGAGAAATTAGCGGCCAACACATTCCACATGGTTCTCTCTTGATTAATCCTGTCCGGTCGATTTTATGGTTGTGTTGTCTGTGTCATATTTCTCCTCGCTTCCCTTCTGTGAGAGGCTCTCAGAGCTGTGGTCACTGTGTTCGTCTGGTGGCCTGCAGGCCTCCTCTGCTGCCGTCGTCGTCTGGAGGGACAGTGCAGCGGTTTCTCCCACACACCGAATACAAACAAACACACGCACGCACACACACACACACACACACATTAAACACATAAAAAAACACAGCCTCACAGAGCGCACTCTCTGTCTATGTCTCTCTTTCTGCCTTTCTTTGTCTGTCTTGCTCTCAGCCACACACATGCGCTGGGTATCCGCCCCCACACACACACACACACTCTCCCCCTGCATCCCCTGGAGCCCCTCTGTCTCTCTTTCCTCTGTCTCTTTTTCCTCACAAGTTTTCCACCTCCTCTCTCTCCTCCCTCACTTCCAGCTGTGTTATACAGCTAAGGAATATAAGTAGCAGCAGGCCGGCTATAAATATCGCCTGCCCACCCAAGACTGTTAGGATTATTATTTTTCTTATAATCACTGCGGTCTTCCTATAAACCGAACAGATTATTATCTGGTTTTTGTTCCCTGGTGCGAGTCCCTGTTTCAGTGTGTGGCAGCCAGCTCCAGTGAATTTCTGCAAAGGACATTTTCCTTTTGCTGGTGTCAAGGAGATGATTGATGGGAGAAGATTTACAAGGCCTTGATTTGTGCTTTAACTGCCACAGAGACAATACAGCTTCAGCAGTGATGAGTAGAGTGCACAGAAACTGGGAGGAAAGATGATGTAGAGCAGCAGAAAGGATGGGAGGAAAAGAGCAACAAGCAGTTGTGTGACGTTCAGGAGTGCTGGTGAAGGTGAAGAGGAGTGCTTAGCTCCATTTACAATGACAAAGCTGTTCTTTTTTTCTTGAAAATGGGGGTTGGGCTCCTAGTTGTTTATAGATGGAGCATTTCTGCGAGCTGCCTCGGCCTACAGCTGGGAGCCAGCTGTGTGAATCAACCTCTCCTCATCTGCTTTATCCATCCATCCTTCTCTCCTTCTTTTTTCCTCCCCCTGTTTCCTCCACTTCTCCTCCTTAAAAGGAGTTCAAAGAAATATTTGTGGTCGGGGCATTACCTACCTGATACACAGACACGCAGAAGCTATGCAGAAGTAGCAGAAGGAGAAGAGGGGAAGACAAGACAAGAGTTTGATGTTACTTGGTAACCAGAGAGGGGAGGAAGGTGTGTGTGGGGGGAGGAAAAGAGGCTGGAGGTGAAGAAAGAGGAGGGAGAGGAGGAGAGGAGCGGGGTACAGGAAACCACAGGTATGTGCAGGATGGCGAGTGGGTGGCCTGGAGAGAGGACAGAGAAAAAATGGGATTGTGGGGGAGTGAAGGAACAGCTTAGTTATGGGGAGACTAAAGAGGAAATGTGTTGGTAGCACCACATCTGTCCTCTTGATAAAGTTGCTGGTTGAAATCCCTGAACTGCCAAATGTTAAACATCTAACTGCCTTTGAGAAAGTGAGGCGGCTCAGTTGCCAGCAGTACAAACCTGTGCTTGTGCAGGCAAATGAAAACAAGGAGAGGTGAACCGCTCCTAATCTTAAAACAAACACTATCAAGTCACTGACTGATCAAGCCAATAGTTACGAAAGTGGTAAAACAGTAATCATGACAAAGGCAGTGTGTTGCTGTACATGTGACTTCAAAGCAGTTTGAGTAAATTATGGTACTTTTTGCACTTAAATTGGTTAGTTGTCAATGTATTTAGCTAGTATTTTACCTTCTTTGCTGTTCTCTACTTAACCCTAACCCACCCCTCACGGTTGTACAGTATATGCATAACCATCTTTTCCTCTGCAACTGCTGCTCTTAGCACAACTTTTCATCGTGTTGAATAAGAATAAGGCTTTCTGCTTGTTTAAACTTATAAAAAAAAGCTCACTAAAGGCTCAGCAGGTGCTGTTTTCTGCTCTGTTTGCTCTACTCTTTTCTACTGTGCTTTAGTGGTTTAGCTCGGCTCCCGCTTCTACTGTTTGTAGTCATGTTGAGCTGCCGCGCTCGAGCCCTCTAGTGCCCTGATGTCTGTCATCAGTCACTCCGGCTGTGTAGCAACAAGGGATCAACGTTTCATTCTGCCATTTCGACAAGGTGAGAACCCCAGCAGTGAGACATCAGCACCACAGCTTCCTCAGCCCACAGTTTACAGTACAGGGATACGTGAGGTGTGAATCAGTGGGGTTGAAACCTGGGCTATGGTGTTGACTGTATTAAACCACAGTGCTACTCTAGTAAACATTAGTTTAGGGCTTCAGGGATTCTTCTTTCTCAGCATAGCTGCCAAATGACAAGTTTGTAGTGTTTTTGTCATGTGAGGGAGAAAAGGTTTGCTGATTTATTTAATACATTTTTGTTCCTCCTATATGAGACTATATGCAACGACAACATGGTATGGCAGAAATTACGTATGTTTGAAAAATCATAAAATAGCCAAATTGATGTTCCATGCAATGACATATTTTTCCATTATTATGCTTTACATTAGACCAAACTGTTCAAATGTGTAAAACAAATCCTTCAATACATAATTTTGTCCGTTTTTTATTACTATTTTCTCAAGAAAATATTGAATTACAGGAAATTTATGGAAAATGTCAGTCATTGACCCTCATCATGCAAAGGTACGTGACCGACACATTGTATTTTCAATACATTTAGTGCTAACAGTATACAGGAATTCACTGTCTTTTTTTTGTTGTTGCATAATTTCATTTTCCTACACACCTCTCTCGGTTTGCAATAGACAACTCTAAATTACTGTTTTGCTTTGGTTTAGACTAAAGTCCTGAACTTATCTCCATCTTTGACCCTGGTGTTTAAGATGGAGACAGGCAGCCAATGTTGAAAGTAAGATGTAAAGAACCAGAGAGTTGAATCGGAGGCACGATTGATAAAGATTTTCAGAAAGTAGATGAGGTAAAAAGTATCATAAGCACTGGCAGCCAAAAAAGAAATCAGATCATAATAAAATGTTTGTATGGTGTAGTTCGAGATGTAAATGAATTAGGAGGAAAAGCAAAAAAAAACATATTACTGTAAGATATTTGCTTGGGTTTGCCAATTTGAACAGCACAATGTTGTATAATGCTAACATGATATGATAACATCGTCACAATAGCACTGAAAATCAATGAAAAATAACACTTGATTATTTCCCAACCCAACCTGCACCAACAATGTTTTTTTGTTCAGTATCTTTTGAAAATGTCGCTTTTTTGGCTTAACAGGAATGAAAGCTGTTTAAATGAAACTCAAAGTAGCTGTTCAAGTAGGGATGACATTAATCTTCCCTGCAGCAGGTCAGTGAGTAGGGCTTATTGTACATTACAGTGATGTCTCCAGCCCTGTGGCCTTTCGGTGGTCACACCATTGGCCCCCATCACATTACAGCAGCTGTGAGGAATTCACAGAGTCTGGGTAAAAGGGGTAAAAAACACAGGGGAGGGTGGGTGGGGGAGAAAAGCAGGGAAGGAGGAGAGTCTGTGTTGGGTGGAGGGGTTACAAAAACAAAGCCAGAATTTAAAAACAAAGTTTACCACTGAAGGAAAACAACAGGGCTAGAAAAAATAGGTGGGTGAGGAGAGAAAGAAAGAAAAGAGAAAAAAAAATGAAAAAGAAAATGAGGTAGAATCTGGACTGTGGTTGGCTGAGGGCCCGGGCCCTGCCTTCGTTCCCCCTCCCTCCCTCGCTCAGTCTCCAGCCCTAACACAACAGAATCCCCCACAAGCCCAGCCACATCAGGAATGGCTGGCTACATTATAGCTGCCATTATCGTCTCTCAAGTCATAACAGCCAGAGAACACCCACCTCGACTGCAGCTCCGCCAGGAGGGGGAGGGGCGAGGGAGAGGTCGCAAGAGCAGGAATGAGCCGAGAGAGAGGGAATGAGGGAGAGGGTGGAGGCAGCAGGGGAGAAGAGGGAGAGAGAGCAGGAGATAGCCAGAGACAGAGATGCAGAGCAATGGAAAAGGAGAGGAGGAAAGTAGGGAATGAGGGAGAGGGTGTTGGAGAAAGACAGGGACAAAAAAATCTCAGATGGGTGTTTACACTGCAGGACATGCTGCAGAGATGTGTGTTGGGTTTTATTTAGGCTGTTTTGTGTTGTCTAAGTAATAGATTATGCAGCAAACACACAAGCGAGAACATATACATACTGCATACTCATAGTCCCATCTGAGAGCAGAGGAGAAATGAGGTTAAGAGGAGAGGGGCTGTCATTAAATGCCGCTTTTTACATTGGGGGGCGGGGGTNNGGGGGGGGGACATGCGCGAGTCCCAGTTTAGTGTTACACCGAAGAGTAGAGGAGGGCAGAAGCAGAGTGGAGCAGGGCCAGATCAGGCCTTTTGTCTGACACAACCAGTGACCCGTGGTCCTCCCCGGAGACTTCCTCAGAGGGAGGACCGATGCTTTATGGGAATGTCACAAATAGCCAAACCGTGCAAGACTAAACAATGTTTCTCTTTGTATACCGCAAACTATCACCTGAGAACTGAAGTTTGTGGGACAAATACGCACCAAAGGCCACTAGAAAAAAGTAACTGAATGCATTCGAAGACCTGCGACAAGTAGGCTACTACATTAGTGAGGCTTATGGTGTTAATTTGCTGAGTAACAGTTAAGATAATATTGCACTTTAATGTCATCAGAAAGCACTAAAATAAAATGAACACACTCGCTGAGCCATGTTCCTGTCAAGTTTGAAATTGAATACAGCGTGGTTTGGTTTCTTAAAGCGAGACTATTTAACTTTTAAAAGAGTAAATAGCACGTTCTTTCTCTCAATGACGGAAAGCTGAGTACACAGAGCTACACAGAGCTACACAGACATCATAGATAATTAAAAGTGAACAAAATTTTGCCGAACAGCCGCCTCTGTGGCCACAAGTGACAATTATGGGATAACAGTAATGCTAAAACATATAGTGTAAATAGTGTACATCTACCTAAAGTTTGCTAACATTAGCTAACATTAGCCACTATAAGCTACTGGTCATACCAGACCAAGTAAGGCTGTAGCATCAAAACTGCTGAGAGTGTTAAACTGAGAAAGGGAGCATTTTATTGCTCGAATCCAACTTTTAATTTGTAAGAGGAAGAACATGTTAGATCTGCTGTTGTAGTTAGTATCAGCTTTTGCTGAATGGTGGGTCTTTACGGTGCAGAGGCTGGGTTTCTTCTGACAGTGAATGAGTAATAGCCCATTAGGGATACAAAACCATATTTTATTTATTGGTGGTAAGCTGTGTTGGTTTGGTGAGTAAGTAGGTAAGCCGGAATGGAAATTTATTAGGCTGGACCTCAGTCAGGACTTCTTGGGCTTGTTTAAAAATATCCAGTAATTGAGGTAAGCTCAGCTAATATCATCCATCCAGGATACCATCCAACTTCAAGCAGGGGAAGACGTCCATGAGTTTAGTCTCTCTGGAAAAATAGTACAGTGCTTCCCGAAGTTTCCCTTGGTTGATGACGCTGTAGAGGTCACTTTGGAGTCTTTATACACCAAGGATGTGATCTTCCTGGTGTTTTTGTATCCATTTTTCTTTTTCAAAACACACAACACTTAAATAATTAGTAGCTTAATAGATTGCTGAGTTAATACAATTAGTCAGTTAGACACCATTGGTGTCTGTGATCTTGATGGCCTTTTTTTAGACTAAATTTAAAAAATGACACATTAATCAATAATGAAAATATTTGTTAGCTGCATTTCTACAATATATACAACTCTTCTTTTAAACAATAATATTCATTAAATACTATGTTTTCCATATACTAATGCTATATTCATGGTCTAGTCATTCACACTGGTGTCATCATATTCTTGTGTATGGTTAACGATGTTGAGGATGAAGTAACTGTGAGGTTAGAGGTGCCTGGCTTTTAGGTGTGGCTTACTCGTATGGGGTGGTGATGTTGCAGGGTTGTGAACCTCGAGTGTTTGAATGAAGAGGTTTTGGGTGTAGAAAGTGGCTGGACATCCTGTCCTCATCCTCAGCTCGTTGGTTCCTGCCCAGCTCTTGGCCCTCAGACTTGTTTAGTTAGCCGTTTGATTTATGGCCTTGGGGTTTTTAATAAGCTTCTGCCCCATCCCTCTAAAACCCAGCACCACAAAATTACACCGGGAGCAAACTCCCTGAGAGTTTCTCACAAAATATTGACCTAAAATAGTACAATGCCACGACACCTGTGTCAGCACCATGCGTATATGGAATCATCCATCTATATATACTTACATGCAGTACAGAAATACAGTACATATTTCATTACATACATGTACACATACAGTAGATGGATACATATATATGCATGCTTTTTACACATTTATACATGGGATTTGTTGTTGTCATCACCAAACATGTAGGCCATATTGTCATTACAGTTCACACAGGAAATTGACACAGTGTACCAGGTCCTCAAACAGGTTGTGTGAAGTATAAGAAAAATATAAATGATACAATCAACAATAAAAAAAAACATTTTTTTTCATCAGTAAATATTTCCTGCTTCAATAGTAACCAATCAATATTGGCAAGTGATGGTAGATGTGTAAGCATAGAGAGATAATCATATCTCCACTATATGATGGTGTGGTCCTTGCACGTGGAATATACTATTTATATATTTTGGGTGTGCAAAACAATTTTCTCTGTCAAATATAAATATATATATATATATATATATGTTTTTTTACACCATAGACCTGGGTTCACTTCCTGAAGCACTTTGGTGAAATTATTAGTAAGTGAAGTTGTGTATTGTGCTTCAAGTCACTATTGACTTTTAATTTTTTTATTTGACAAAGATTAAAAACTTTCTCTGATCTTACCCAAGTGCTGTGGTTAAGTGCCTACCCGTCATGCTTTAGTTGCTACGAGTGGATATTGTATTGCAAGAGCAAATATTGTAGTGAAAACATATGAAATATGTTGTTTGCAAATATGTACAGTATTTTTGCAACTTTGCTATGTTCATTAAAACGTTTCCTCATTATACTGATGAATGTAATCTTAACGTATTTACTGTTTAGTATATAAACCTAATTTCTAGAAGACAGAGACACTCAGACTTAGTAAACATCTATTCTGTTGATTTATTCTACGTTTGCACTTACTTTACAGTACTTCACTGGATAAGAGCTGTGTGCCATGCGAATTAATTACACAACACACAGTTGAGTGTGTGTACATGGCACTACAACAGTAACACTCATTCGCTGCCTTGCTCCCTGGAGAAACACTCGCAAACATATTTTTCAAAAAATTCCAGCTTGCTTATTCGCAGGTGGTCTCATACATTATTCACTCTTACTCTGAGATCCACCACCATTTATCATGTCAAACACACTCTCTCTAACACACACACACACACTCACATATACACACACGCTGCACTGCAAATACACTTGTCTCCAAAACTGCCTTCTCATACACACCTGCCACTGGGTTTACACAGTACAAACTGCTTCGGTATATTCAGTCACACTCACTCTTTCACACACACACATTCTCTGTAGACATGGTGGCCACTGGATTCTTATGCTACCCCCTGGCGAGACTGACAGGTGTGTCAGTATGTGTGTATGTGTGTGTCAGGCAGTCTGGCGACCCCCTTCTCGGTATTTATTAGTTCTGGACAGCTGAGGTGCTCAGCGAGATCTCTATTTAGCACTTCCGGCTCATTATCATACACACATCCGAAGCCGGCGCTGAGTATGTGCAATTAGCCCTGGACCGCCCGCATCATTTAGCCACTCGCTAACTTTGCGTACCAAATCCCCCTGGTGGCATGCAGGCTTAAATAGGTCCCCACTGCCCTTTTAACACTTGTGCTACTACATAACAGGCCCAGCAACCTGTTACACTCAAACCACAGAGCTTTCATCTCCAGTGGACAGGAGCTTTCCCAGTTTGGGTTTCAACACTTGTCACATGAACAGCAGCAATGTGATATTTTGATTCCACATACATGGCAAGGATTTAAGTGCAGAGTTAAAGAATATGCCCTGAGACAGTCAGATTTGTAAACTCTTTTTAAAATCAATTTATACATTTATTGTTGCATTTTTAAAATATTGCTACAGATCACATTCAAAAGAAAGATAATAGAGGATCAGTGCTATCAGCACAAAAACAATCTGTCAGCTTTTGGTGTATACTTATGGGTTAACATTAAAAAAAAAGTGCAATATACATTTAGTTGATTTGACAAATGATCAAGATTTATATGAACACATTTTTCTCCATTTGTGGTAGCTATGACATCAGTGTGTACAGTAATTTTTTGGTCCTAATTACCTCCATGTAACCATGTAAGAGCCCACAGTCCCGACTATTAGTACCTGCACTGATGTGGTTGGATGTAATGAGCAGGTGCTTGTTCCAAAGATCTCTCAGCTAGAATTACCTTACACATGCGCTCTCGCTGAAAGATACCTCCTCAGTATGAGTTTCATACAAAAGGCTGCTTTGTCCTACTTTCATTTTTCTCTGTTTATTTTGCTAACATCCCTTTTTTGCCTTTTAAGCTGTAAGGCAAAACCCAGATTTTCTTCTTCCGTATGCCTTTTCCACGTCGATCGCTACTCTCCAGGATGGGAAGGTGCGGCAGGTTTTCGATGTCTGTCAGCAGTGTTTTGAGGTGCACGACTCTGTTTAGAGAAGAGAGATTACAGCCAAGCCCACTGTTTGTGTCACAGGGTTTTGTCTAATCTGTGGGAGTGTGTCGGGGCACATCAGTACCATCACATGACCTGCTTTTAAAGTCTCTGTAACGTATACGAGTCCAGATTCCAGAGCTGAGAGCTATCCTTTTGTGCGGATACTTTGTCTATTTCTCACTCCATTTTAAGTTGCCATTTAGAGGATATTAATGTTAATTTTATGTAATCATAATGTTCACGATACTCATGTTTCAATTATCCAAATGGGGGTTTAGATGCTTATATTTCTATAAATGTAGAAGAAGTTATTAAGCACTTTATCTGTGACCTCTCAGAGACATCTAAGGGCTCTCAAAGTACACTGTTAAAAAGAGTTAAACAGCCCCCCATATCTCGGACTGAAATTAACACTTCAACCAGCGTACAACAGCACTTTAAATCACATTAACTGTCAGCATACCTGTAATGGAGGTTGCCTTTAGTTCACCGGCAAACAGTACCTCATTGTGGGTG